>JAQZBX010092792.1:0-12231 GCA_029593785.1 Cabassous unicinctus
TTTTTTTTTTTTGTTTTTAGGAGGCTTCAGGGACCAAACCCAGGACCTCCCTTGTGGGAAGCAGGTGCTCAGCCATTTGAGCCACATCTGCGCCCCTGTTTGTTTTGATTTGTTTTTAGCAGGAGCCCAACCACTGAGCTACACCCACTCCCCTTGATCATATTTTTAAGGACATAAAAAGTTCAATATCTGAGTCCTAGTATTCCAACTAGGCCGAATTCAATCCTTATTGTGCTCTTGACCATTATGTTATATTCAGAGTCTTTGGCTCTAATATAATGCACATTATTACAGAGACCTACTGAGGGTCTGACTAGTCAGCAGAATACTGATGGCAGGTGTCTTGAAGTAAGCTAATTGAGGACATGAGAAAGAACTCTCTGAAGGATTAAAGGGAATCATGTCTGGCATTCCTACAGGGCCAGGAACAGTGCCTGCTCCTACTAGCCCTAGTGGTAAACCTTATAATTCAGAGTTATAGCCAACAAAGGAGATAAGATTGCATCATAAATAAATAAGTTAACAAATAACTCATTTTAAAAGAAGGTAGGAAAAGAAGAAAAAGGGAACAAAGAACATAGAGGACATATAGAAAGTAAATAACAAGATGATAGATTTAAACCTAACTATATCAGAAGTACATTAAATATAAATGGTCTAACCACCCCCAATCAAAAGGTGGAGATCATCAAACCGGATTAAAAATAGCAGGATCCAAAGAAATAGAAAAAAAAAGGCTCCAACTATATCCTGCCTAAAGGAAACACACTTTAAATATAAAGACGTAAATAGGTTAAAAGGAAAAGGATATACCAATATACCATGATAATGCTAATTAAAAGAAATACTAATCAAAAGAAAGCTGGTGGGGGACGGATGTGGCTCAAATGGTTGGGCGTCTGTCTCCTATATGGAGGGACCCGGGTTCGATCCCTGGGACCTCCTGGTAAAAAAAAAAAAGAAAGCTGGAGTGGCTGTATTAATCTCAGAGAAATTGAATTTCAGAGCACGGAATAAAGAGGTCTTTTCAATAATGCTAAAGGGATCAGTTCTTCAGGAGTTACATAGCAGTCTTAAACATTACGTACCTAATAACAGAGTTTCAAAATATATGAAGCAGAAACTGATAGAACCACAAGGAGAACTAGATTTATCCACAATTGTTGTTAGAGAGTCCATTGCTCCTCTCTCAATAAAAACTGATAGAACAAATAGACTGAAAGTCAATAAGGCTGTAGAATACTTGAACAACACTACAACCATATTCTGGTCCATAAAACAAGTCTCAATAAATTTAAAATTATTCAAGTACTATGAAATATGTTCTTTGACCACAGTGGGATTAAATTAAAAATGAGTATCAGAAAAAATTTGAAAAATCCCTAAATATTTAGTAACTAAGTAACACATTTAAAAATAACCCATGGTTCCAAGAAGAAATCAAAAGGGAACTGAGAGTGTATTGAAAACTGAATGAAATGAAAGCAGAGCATATCAAAATTTGTGGTATACTGCTGAAACAGTATTTAGGGAAAAATTTATAGCACTGAATGCTTTTATTAGGAAAGAAGAAAAATCTCAAATTATTCTCCTCAGCTTCCACTTCTAGACACTTAGAAAAGGAAAAAGAAATTAAAACCAAAGTAAGGAAATAATAAAAGAAAGGAAACAAAGTATAAAAATGTAAATAAGTCAGTGAAATAGAAATCTAACAAACAAAAAAGTAGAGAAAAGCAGTGAACATTGAAAGCTGGTTCTTTGAGAAAAATCAATAAAATTGATAAACTTTTATCCAGACTGGTGGGGAAAAAAAGAGAGAAGATAAAAATCATCAACATCAGCAATGAGAGAAGTGTCATTACCAAAGATTGAACAGATACTAAAAGAATAATAATGGATTATTATTAAGACTTTATGCCAATAAATCCAACAACTTAGATGAAATGGACAGATGCCTTGAAAGATATAAACTCCCAAAGCCTACTCATAAAGAACTAGATAACCCAAATAGCCCTTTATCTATTGAAGAAAATAAATTTAAAATTAAAAACTGTCCCATGTGAATATAGCTCAATAAAACTGCTTAAAAAAACAAACCAAAACTGTCCCACAGAGAAAATTCTTAGGTCCAGATGGCTTCAGTGATGAATTTTACCAAACATTTAAGGAAGAAATAATGCCAGTTCTACATAAACCAGAGACTTCAAAAGAAAACTGGAGACCAGTATCCCCCATGAACATAGATGTAAAGATTCTTAATAACACTTTAGCAAATCGAATCTGACAATATATAAATAGGATAATATGCCATGACCATTTGGGGTTCATCCCAGGAAAACTAGATTGGTTTAAGAGTAAAAACAATTAATGATTGTAATTCACCATTATCAAGAAACTAAAAAAGAAAAACCATACGATTATCTCTGTAGACTCCAAAAAACAAAAGCATTTGACAACATCCAACATCTATTCCTTATAAAAACTTACAGCAAACTAGGAAGAGAAAGGAACTTTCTCAGTATGATAAAGGGCACTTAGGAAAAATCTACAGCTAGCATCATACTTAGTGTTGAAAGACTGCTTTCCCCCAAAGATCATCTTCTGCCTACTTCTGTTCTCCCTTCTTCTATTCAGTGTTGTACTGGAGGTTCTGGACAGTACAATAAAAATAAGTAAAAAAAAAAAAAAAGACATTTTCTAATTTGCAGATGGCATAATTTGCATTTATGTAGAAAAACTGATGGAATCTCTAAAAATGCAAGTAGCATTAAAAAAAAGTTTAGCAAGATTTCAGGATACAAGATCAGTATACAAAAATCAATTGAATTTCTCCATGTTAGCAGTGAACAGTTGGAAATTGAAATAAGACATTCACAGAAACATCAAATGAAGTGAAACACTTAGGGATAAATATAAGAAAAGATGCTCAAGACTCGTATACTGCAAACTACAAAACTGCTGAGAGAATTTAAAGAAGACCTCAATTAATAGAGATATTGTTATGTTCATGGGTCAAAAGACTCAATATTAAGATGTCAGTTCTCCCCAAATTGACCTATAGAAGTGACATCATCCCAATCAAAATTTTACCAGATTTTTTTTTTGTAGAAACTAACAAGCTGATTTAAAATAAAGAAATACGAAGGACCAAGATAACTTTGAAGAAGAACCAAGTTAGAGGTCTGTCACTACCAGATTTTGGAATTTAATATGAAAGCTGCAGGAATCATGACAATGTGGTTTTTTAGTAAGGATAGAAAATGGAACAGAATAGAAAGTCTGAAAAACCCATGCATATCTCGACACTGGTTTCTGACAAAAGATGCAAAGGCAATTCAGTGGAGAAAGGATAGTCTTCAAAAAGTGGTACTGGAAAAAAAAAAATACCAAGAAAAAAAAAAAAGAAAATGGTGCTGGAGTAATTGGAAATTCATGTGCAAAATAATGAGTTCTAAGCCATATCTCACATCATATGTAAAAATCAACTCAAAATGAATTATAGACCTAAATGTAAACCTAAAATAGTTAAACTTTTAGTAGAAAACATAGAAGAAAATCTTTGTGACCTTGGGTTAGGCAAAGATTCCTTAAATATGACACCTAAAGCACAGTCCGTAAGAGAAAAAAAATGATATAAGTTGAACTTTATCAAAATTGAAAACTGCTTTCCAGAAGACAATGAAGACAATAAAAAGAAAAGGCACAGATTGAGAGAAAATCAATTTGTCTTTCTGGTAAAGGACTTGTACTCAATATATTGAGAATTTTTAAAACTTAATTAAGGAGAATAAACAACCCAATTAAAAAATGGGCAAAAGACTTGACAGACTCTCTACCTAATAAGATACACAGGAGGCAAATAAGCACATGAATAGATGTTAAACATCAGCTGTCATTAGGGAAATCCAAATAGAAAACACCACACACCTTTAGAACTGACCACTTTAAAAGGACTCATCATCCAAGTGTTGGCAAGGAGTAGAAGAACACAGGAACTCTTGGGCATTGCCAGTGGTACTCTAAAATGGTATAAGCACTTTGGAAGACAGTTTGGCAGTTTTTTAAAAAAGTTAGATCTATGCCTACCATATGATCCAGTGATTCTACTCCTAGGTATTAATTCAAAAGAAAAGAAAGCATTTGTCCATACAGAGATATGTACCTAAATATTCAGAATAGCTTTATTTGTAATAGCCCCAAAGTAGAAACAACCTGAAAGTCCATCAACAAGTGAATGGCTAAACAAACTGATCTAGCCATATCATGGAATGCTCCTCTGCAAAAAAAGGAACGAATTATTGAGACACTTTCACTTGGACGGGTCTCAAAAGCATGATGCTATGTGAAAGAAGCTGGACCAAAAAAAAAAAATTCTGTGCTATATGATTCTGTTTATATAAGCTGTAGTGAAACTATAGCAGATCGATAGTTATCTGGCGCTGGAAGGAGGGATTACCAAGTACCCGAGGAAACGTTTGTCACTGATAGATATCTTACTGATACTCATAATTATATAGATGCATGTATATGTCAGGGCTTAGGATGTTGTACACTCTAAATATGTGTAGTTGTATATAAATTATACCTCAGCAAGAGTGTTAAAGAATTGCTAAATTTTATGTATGTTCATGTATGAGTGATATACTTCAATAAAACTTTATTTTAAAAACTTGCTTCATGCTTTGATGAGTATTTAATGTACTTTGTCATGTGGTTGGTTCTCACCATCATCCTGTCGGTAGTAGAATTAGCAGTTACAGGCGAGGAAACCGGAGTGTAGAGGAGATGAATTAACATACCCAGCTGGCCCATTGCTGGTCCATTTTGCACACTGCCTGGGGAAGTCTCTGTCTTATTGCGGCTCCACACCAAGGCCTGTACTAAAAAATCTAGGGTTATGTTATTCTTTTTTTTTTGTTACTCCTCTGGGAAACTGCATTTACTGGAGTTCTCTTATATTTTCTTCCCTAGACATTGGCAGAAAGCAGGTGCCGAGTGAGTTTTGAATTTGTGTTGAATGCTTTCCCTCAGGGCACAGTCGTTTGCTGAGCGGCTTCGCCTGGGCATCGCGGTGATTCACGGGGAGGCGCAGGACGCTGAGTCCGACCTGGTGGACGGGAGGCATTCCCCACCCATGGTCAGGAACGTGGCCGCCATCCACCCCAGTCTGGACATCCCCAGTAAGTGTGCTGGCGCCTCTGGGCTGCTCTCTCCATTGATTGCAAGGCTGACTTAGGTTTGTTTTTCTTTCAAATGTCAACTGCCGCTTCGCTTTCTGTGTTTTCTAAGTGGGCAAAACCTGATTAACCCCTTTCCTGACCTGAGTGGTGTGAGCACACCTCCGATGGCCCTCTGGATTATATAGCCTGATAGAGAGCAGCTTGTCGTGTCATGGCAAGACTGGGGAGTGTTCCAGCTATTTGGACCCAGCAGTGGCCCTTCAGGGAATTAACTTCCTCCCTCCCTCCGATAATATCTCCTAGAGTATAATTTAACATAAGCAAAGGTTTTTTTTATGTACAAAGTTATTCACTGTAGTGTTATTTTTTAATGCAAAATACTGGAAAAATCTGAATCTTTTACCAGAGGGCAGGGCTTGGTAAATTAGGTGATCAGTACAATTAATTATGCAGCCCTTTAAAATAATTCAGACTCTCTGAAAACAAGAGAAAAATCTCTGGACTCTTCATGTGTAGAAGGCAGAATACCAGGTTGTGTCCCTGTCCTTGCCTCAGCAAGGACCACAAGGCGGTGTGAAGAATGGAAATAGTTATAATGGGGTGGTTGAGTTATGCAGGAACTTCCTTCATTCTTCAGTCACATCTTTTCAATTAAAAAATTCCTGGAATGAGTGTAGCTCAGTGGTTGAGTGCCTGCTTCACATGTACGAGGTGCCTGGTTCAAACCTGGTACCTCCTAAAAAAAAAAAAAATCCTGTCTTTGTTTGGGTTTGTGCTTTGCCTAGGAGTTTGCTCATTTACAAATGGAGAAAAAGTCAGAGGGGGTAGTATTGTAGGTGGGATAGGCGCTGAGGTTCCAGCTGTGCCTTTTGGATCTCAGCTGGCCAAGGTGAGGCCATGGGGCATCCAAGGCGTGCGTTAAACTGGGGGTCCAGGGCATTCTGAAGGTGACGAGGACGAGCTCTGCAGGCCGAGGGCAGGGATTTGTGACTGGCTTATCGCTTGTTAGCTGTGTGCCCTTGGGCAAGCAGTATCACTTCTCCTGGCCTCTTCCTTGCTCTGAAAAGGAGGGACGTGGGCACCTTTGCCAGTTTATATACTCACCATGCTTAAACAGTGGTGAGCCCAGGGCACACAAGCCCTCCACAACCAGCTGCCGCCTCAGCACACCACTGGCCTCGTCGTGACTGCTGAGGAGACAGGACTGCACTCAGCGAGAGGCCGCTTGTTAATGTGCTGGTCCTGCTGTGGCGGGGAAACCACCACCCTAATGATTTTCTGGAAGGGCCCGAGAGCAAAGAGATGGGGCTTGAGGTAGCAGCGCTCTGAGGTAGCAGATGTACATTCGTACACACATCCACATTCTCACCGGCGCTGTCAAAGGCTCTCAAGTTGGAGGCAGTTAGTGAAAATCCGGCCTGTCCTGAGCCATTATTTAGGATAGACTGCAGAGAAGAGAGGCTCGCCAGGGAGGGCTCTGACTCTTGGGCTGTGCTACTCAACATGGTATCCCAGGGTGACATGTGGCTGCTGAGCCACTTGGAGGGTGGCCAGTGGGCATTGAGATGCACTGGAGAGGCTTAAGTGAGAAAAGCAATGTAAATATAATATCTCATTATTAAATTTATTTGATTACATGTTAAAATGATAATACTTTGATCCTTTGGATTAAATAAAATAGCTTATTAAAATTAATTCTTCTTCTTAAAATGTACAGAGTTTCTATTGGAACAATGGAAAAGTTTTGGTAATGGATGATGGTGATGGTAGAACAACATTGTGAACGTAAATTAACAGCACCGAATGATGTAACTGAATATGACTAAAAGAGAAATTTTAGATTGTATGTATGGCACTAGAATAAAAATTTAAAAAAAGGGCGGGGGAGCCAAGGGCACCAACTCCCAAATCTGAGTTCAAATAAAAATGCCAATGTTGAATGGCAAAAAAAAATTTAATTTCACCCTCTTTTTACGATTTTTAATGTGGTTACTAGGCAATTTAGGATTACACATTGAGGCTCACATTTGTGCTTTCTGTTGGATAGCACCGCTCGAGAGGGTGGTGGCGATGGAAGTGATGGTGACAGAATGTGTTGGTGGACAGTACAAAGGTGGGAGGGAACAAACATTAATACCGCATCAGTCCCCAGGACAACCCTTGGACTTGAGTGGCGATTTTCCATTTTATAGATGAAGAGGCAGAGGGTCAGACAGGTTAAGACACCTGGGATCACATGGGGCAGAGCAGAGTGTGTCTGCCTCTGAAGCCTGCGCTCTTTCCATGCCATTCTTGGGTCTCCCAGACTTAGGGGCTTTAAAGAAGAGGGAAGTCTGAGTATGGAGCCAACTTTGCGAATTCAGGGGTTGGGAAAGTACCAAGTGTGCTCAGGATTGCCAAGCCCTTCGTTTTGTGTGTGCCCTTCTCTCTGACACTCAGTCGAGGCCACAGCCGTGGCACTCAGCTTCCTGGCTGTCCCTGCCTTTCACAGTCCTTGCCTGGCCAGCGAGGGTGGGTTTAGGAGCCCCAGCTGGCCCAGGTGAACAGACGCCTGTTGATGAGCTGAGCCTCTTCACGCAGCAGAGAGGAAGGCAGGTTCCTTCTCAGGTTTATAAGCATGGGGGTTCCATTCAGGAAGATCATGGCAATCCTTACATGAACTCTCAGCGCCTTTGGAACTTGCTGGGCTCTGGCAAGTGTATATTTAGAGAGTCATTCCTGGGCTGCAGAAACAGCAGCAGTTTTCCCATGGAAGATGAGGAGATGGGGCAGGGTGATCTCTAAGTTCCTCTGACATTCCTTTTTTCTCCTTACTTGTCCTTTATGTTTCGCTTGTCTGACTCACGATTTTCATTTAAACTCCAAAATTATTTATTTTTACATTTGATTCAAATAGTGATCACTAGAGGGCTTTTTTGGGAATGTAATCAAATTTTAATTTCACAGATCCTAAATCTTGAACATTCCTTGCACATTCAGTGGTCTGACATCCTGTCTACACTGGTTATTTAATAGCAAATAGATGTATGAAGGGAAAGGAAAGCATTATACCTATAACACCTCAAATAGAAAGATTGTTTTTTAAAGATTTATTTTATTTATTTCTCACCCCCTGCCCCCCTTGTTTGCACTCGGTGTCTGCTCCCTGTGTCTGTTCGTTGTGTGCTTGTGTTCTTTTTAGGAGGCACTGGGACCTCCCATGTGGGAGGGAGGCGCCCAATCACTTAAGCCACCTCTGCTCCCTGCTGCTTGTGTCTCTCGCTGTGTTTCCTCATTGTGTCTCTTCGTTGTGTCATCACATTGCATTAGCTTGCCGCACCAGCCTATCGCATCAGCTTGCTGTCTTGTTCGTCTTCTTTAGGAGGCACCAGGAACCAAAGCCAGGATGGACACACACACACACACACACACACACTCTGTGTGTGTGTGGTAGGCAGGCACCCAACTGCTTGAGCCACATCTGCTTCCCAATAGAAAGATTCTGATATTTAAAATTAGATTTTTTTTTTTTTAAAGATTTATTTATTTATTTATTTATCCCCCCCTTGCTGCTTGTGCTTGCTGTGTCCATTCGCTGTGTGTCTTCTCCGTGTCTGCTTATCTCCCCCTTGCTATGAGGTCCCGCTGCATCAGCCCACCGCGCCGCGCGGGCTGGCCTGCCCTCACAAGGAGGCCCCGGGAAGCGAACCCGGGGCCTCCCATATGGTAAACGGGAGCTCTATCCATTGAGCCACACCCGCTTCCCTAAAATTAGATTTTGAAAACAGTTTGTAGCCTCAGGTTTTTTCTAGATGAGAAATTGCCAATTAAAAAGGAAAACAATGAAAAATGCCTTTCCAGAAAATAAACACATTAAGTAATTAAAACAGGGATAATACATAAAAGCTAGAGGACAATAAATGCATAATACTTAACGCTAAAGACACACGACTTGTATATCTTGGTGGGCTTCCTTCCAGCTTTTCCCATTCTTGTATTCATAGAGCTGCAGTCCATTCTGAACACATAATTGTGCATATTGCTGTCTTCTCCGAGTTTTATAACTTTCATCTTTTCCCAAGTCATTAAAAACTTTTGAACCTAGCCTTTTTATTGGCTGTGTAATATCCCGTCTTCTGGAAACAATCTTGTCTTGCTTTCTCCCCTGTTCTTTGCAAATACCATGGCATTGAACATATTTGAGTAAATGAAAGCTTTTTTCCATGCTTCGGCTTCTTTCTTCCTACTTTTCTAAAAGTGAGATTAATGGGTCTCATTCATAAAAGATACGAATATTTGTAAGGCCCTTAAAGTTGTCAAATTGATTTCCCAAAGGGCTGTTCCAGGATACCCTTCCTTCAGCACTGGAGACAATTGCCTGGGAACAGGGGAGTTGAAAATGTGAAAAAAAAAATTACTTTGGGTCTGGCCCTTCTCTTGCTTTATTTTGCTATATATTTTTTTTTCAGTTGCCCCCACCTATATCCCCACCTCCATCCCTCCAATATCCAACCTAGGGTCACACAGATGGCATCTGATCGTCCTGCGCCTTTTGACTCCTCTAATCCAGAACAGTGGTTCTCAATGGCAGGCGGGGGTGGGGGGTGGTAAGGGGCCACGTGGAAATATCTGGAGACATTTTTGATTGTCACAACTGGAGGGGACCATGCTTCTGGCATCGAGTGGGCAGAGGTGCTGCTGCGCATCCTTGCAGGGTACCAGACCAGTCCCCACCACAGAGTTAGCCAGCCCTCAAGGTCAGTATTGGCCGGCCTGAGGCGCCCTGACCTAGAGCGGCCCTTTCACTGTTTTTCCTCTAATAACACTGCTTTTTCAAAAAGGGCTCATTTGACTTTTTAGTATAATAATTCTTGTGTGTGTGTTTTATTCTGACCAGTGCTGATTCCCAAAGAAAAACCCCCAATCACGGTTGTTGGCGATGTCGGAGGAAGGATCGCCATCATTGTGGTAGGTGGGCCTCTTCTGGTCTTAATACTGGTTTTCCTGCTTCCTCTGATTATCCTGTGGACTCACTTGTCATTGTGCACACATAGAAGGCCTTTGGCCAACGGAACGGCCAGGTAAGTCACACTGAAGTGGGTGCGTTGTACTAAATGCTTTCTTTGGTCCCAAACTCAAAAAAATGTCATTGGTTTAAAAAAAAAAAAAAGAGAGAGAACTACTTAGTTAAACTATTATGCAGCTAATGTTACTTGTAATATATGGGACAATTTTGTGATTAAAGTAGGGATAATAAAATCATGACCATTGAAAGTTTACATCATCTCTTACTTTTTAAAATTAATGCGTGAAAAGAGTCTAAGACCTGTATGTTTAACGAATAAATAATCCCCCACCCAACTTAAGAACTGAGTCCTGCCGGATGTCCTTTGGGCTCCTTGGGGCTTCTCCCCCAGCCCGTCTCCTCTCCCCCCCCAAAGGTTGTCACTGGCCTGAACGTCGCTGCCCTCACCTTTATGCCATGCATGCCACTACCCCAGCACCACATTCTGTGTGTTTCTGATGCTTATGGAAATGAAACCTCTGTGTACTTGGTGGCACTTTGGTTCAAGGCCATGTTGAGATTTATCCGTGTTGTGACATGTCGTGAAGTTTTTCTTCTTCACTGCTGTAGGGTGTTCCACGGCACAGCTATTAGACAACGGATTTGTCTGTTCTCCAGGCATTGCACCTGCAATGTTTTTGCTATTTCCAAATCATACAGCTCTGAGCCGCCTTTTCCTATTTTCTGGTGCAAATGCAAGAGTTTCTAGATGCACAGGCGTGGAATGGTTGGGTGTGAAGGTGTGCACATCTTCAGCTTTACCGGGCAGTGCAAATTGCCTCCAAAGTAGTTGTGCTGGCAGGTGCTCCACGTCCTCCCCACTGCTCGGTAATTGTGTTTTCACCTTTTTCGAGTCACACGATCTCCCACGTCACCCTGCAGGGTAATTGCTATACCAGTAGTTTATTTCTGAAGAAACAAAATAGACAGTAACAAAACAATGCTATGGATTCTGTAACACTTTCCCCCCCCCTTTCTATTGCAACTGCATTTAAAAACAACAACAAAAAAACCACTCAGCTTTTAATTTTGAAGTAATTACAGAGTCACAGGAAGTAACAACCCTCACCCCGCCCCCGCCAAAAAAAAATGTACAAACGGGACCCACATACTCTTCACCCAGCTGCCCCAATGGTCTCATCACTAATCTGTCCTCCCTCTCAGTAAGTTTGGTTATTTCAAGAATGTTTATAAGTGGAATATCCAGTATTCACTCAGCCTGTCTCCATGCAGATCCATCCATGTATGTTCATTGTTCACGCCTTTTTATTGCTGAGTCGTGTTCCATGGTATGGATGGCCCACAGTGTGTTTGGCGCTTCACCTGTTGAAAGGCATTTGGGCTGTTTTGGTGGGGCTGTGACAAACACAACTGCTGGGATCTTTTCATATGTAGGCATAAGTTTTCATTTCTCTGGAGTAAAGGCCCAGGAGGACAGTTGTTGGATCATGTGGTAGTTGCATGTTTAAGTTTTTTAAGAAACTGCCAAGCTGTTTTCCAGAGTGGCTCTACCTTTTTACTAGTAGCACTTTTAAAGTTATATATGTATTTGATCATAGTAACATCAGTATACATTTGAAAGGAGTGAGAAATAGATAAATATATGAGTCTTTATCAACTCTGGACAGTGCTTGATACAATAATGGGTTTAAAAAGTCACTCTGGTAGCCTGGGAATCTGCAAGCCACAGGTTGGAAACTACTGGACTGGAAATTTTATTAAAAATTGTAATCATGGTAAGCGGGTGTGGCTCAGTGGATAGAGCCCCCGTTTACCATATGGGAGGCCCGGGTTTGCCGTCCCAAGGCCTCCTTGTGAGGGCACGCCAGCCTGAGCGGTACGGTGGGCTGATGCAGCAACCTCACGGCAGGAAGCGGGTGTGGCTCAATGGATAGAGCCCCGTTTACCATATGAGAGGCCCCGGGTTCGCTTCCCGGCGCCTCCTTGTGAGGGCAGGCCGGCTCGCGCGGCGCCGTGGGCTGATGCGGCAAGACCTCACAGCAAGGG
>JAQZBX010092793.1:0-12217 GCA_029593785.1 Cabassous unicinctus
TACATTCAATTTCCTACTAACTTATGCTCTAGAGCAGGGGTTCCTAACCTTTTTTGTTCCACAGACCCCTTTGTCAGTCAGGTGAAAACCATGGACCCCTTACTAAGTCCACACTGTGCTGTATATTATTTAATAAATGTGACACACCCACACCAATACGTCCCCACATGAGTAATGTTCTTTTGAATTTCAATTCAAGCTCACGGAACCCTTGTTAAGAACCCCTGTTCTAGAGCTTACCTCCATGAGTTTACTCATCACATTTGGTTAATGTTAGTGACACCATTCAATATTTGTCCGTTTTTGTCATGTTGCCATATGCATCTTGATTTCATTTCTTCTTATGCTGAATATTACTCCATTGTATGCATATACCGCATTTGGTTTATCCATTCATTGGTTGATGAATGCTTGGCTTGTTTTCATATTTTAGCAATTATGAATAATGCTACTAAGAACTGTGCAAATGTCAGTTCACATCCTACTTTCTGTTCTTCTAAATATATTCCAAGTAATGGGATTGCTGGATCATTCAGCAGTTCTATATTCAGCTTCTTGAGTCACCACCAAACTGTCTTGCGCAGAGGCTTCACCATTCTACATTCGCACCAACAGTGAAGGGTGTTCTTATTTTCCTACCGCCTCTCTGGCACTTGTAGTTTTCTGTTTTTTAATAATGTCTGTTCTATAAAGTGTGATATAATATCTCATTGTAGTTTTGATCTGCATTTTCCTAATAGCTAATGATGTTGAACATTTTTTCATGGCTTCTTGGCCATCTGTATTTCTTCTTTGGAAAAATGTCTATTCAAGTATTTGCCCAATTATTAATTGGGTTACTTGTCTTTTTATCATTGCATTGCATGATCTCTTTGTATAATATAGATAAGAAATCCTTATAGGATATGTGGTTCCCAAATATTTTCTCCTATTGAATAGACTGCCTTTTTACTTTCTTGACAAAGTCTTTTGAAGACCAAAAGTGTTTAGTTTTGAGGAAGTCCCATTTATTTATTTTCTTCTTTCATTTCTCCTAGTTTGGGAGTAAGGTTCAAGAAAATACCACCAACCACAAGATCTTGACGATGTTTTCCTATATTTTCTTCTAGAAGTTTTATGGTCAGAGATTTTATATTTAGGTCCTTGATCCATTTTCAGTTGATTTCTGTATAAGGTGAGAGATAGGGGTCCTCTTTCTTTTGGATATGGATAGCCAGTTCTTTCAGCACCATTGGTTGTATAGACTCTTCTGGCCCAGCTTGTTGGCCTTGACAGTCTTGTCAAAAATCACTTGACCATCACATTAGGATATATTTCTGAGTTCTCAGTTTGCTTCCATTGTTCGATATGGCTATCTTTATGCCAGTATTTTTTTTTTTTTAACCACTTTAACTAACTAATATGCTTTAAAGTAAGGAAGTGAGTGTCCTCCAACTTAGTTCTTTTTTAAAAGACATTTTTGGCTAGTAGGGGCCCCTTACCCTTCCAAATACACTTGATAATTAGCTTTACTATTTCTTCAAAAAAGGATGTTGGGATTTTTATTGGGATTGCATTGAAAGTGTAAATCAATTTGGGCATAATTGTCATCATAACAATATTTGGTCTTTGTATTAGTCTGCCAAAGGGGTGCTGATGCAAAATACCAGAAATCTGTTGGCTTTTATAAAGGATATTTATTTGGGATAAAAGCTTACAGTTACAACGCTGTAAAGAGTCCAACTCAAGGTTGCTTTCTCACCAAAGTCGGTTGCCACATGTTGAAGGAAGATGGTCGCTTATCTCTGCCTGGGCTCTCCCTTCCTCTGGGTTTCCAGTCCTTTCTCTCCTGGTTAGGTTTCATCTCTCAGGGCTTCCTATATCAGTCTTGGCTCTTTTCCCAAGGTCAGCTGTAAACTATCAGGCAAATGGTTTATCTGTCCGTGGAATCCCAGGATAAAAAACAACAGAGTTCTCTCATTTCTTGTGTGTCTTCCTGAGTGAGTGTCTATTTATGTCAGCCCACCAAGGGGGCGGGGACTCAACCTGAGTCATACCTTACTGCTGTGGTTGAATCAAAGCTTTAATCTAAAAGATAATTTAATCAAAGACATTTCAACTGAATTTAATAAAATCAAAAGGTATCACACCCTGATGAATAGATTAGTTTTCAAATATAATCTTTCTCTTTTGGGGATTCATAAATAATCTCAAACTGCCATAGTCTTCCAATCCATGAACATGGAATGTTCTTCCATTTATTTAGATCTTCTTTGGTTTCTTTTAGCACTGTTTCATAATTTTCTGAAAACAGGGACTTTATGTCCTAGGTTAACTTTATTCTTAAGTATTTGATTCTTTTAGTCACTATTGTAAATGGAATGTTTTCTATTTTCCTTGTCAGTTTGCTCATCAGTAGTGTATAGAAACAGCATTGATTTTTGCATATTAATCTTGTATCCTGCCACTTTGCCGATCTTGTCTATTAGGTCTAGTAGGCTTGTTGTGGATTTTTCAGGATTTTCTAGATATAGGATAATATAATCAGTGAATAGGGAAATTTTTACTTCTTCCTGTCCTGTTTGGGTGTCATTGATTTCTTATTTTGCCTAATTGTTCTAGCTAGAACTTTTAGCACATTATTTAATTACAGTGGGGCAGTGGGCATCCTTGTTCCTGATGATCTCAGTGGGAAAGCTTTCAGTCTTTCACCATTGAGTACAATGTTAGCTGTGTGTTTTACATATATGTTGAGAAAGCTTCCTTCTATTCTTATCCTTTGGAGTGTTTTTACCAAGAAAGGATGCTCAACATGCCTTTTCTGCATTGATTGAGAGGATCATGTGATTTTTCTTCTTCAATTCATTAATGTAGTTTATTACACTAATTGATTTTCTTGTGTTGAACCATCCTTGCATACCTGGGATAAAAACCCACTTGATAGTGATGTATAGGTTTTTTAATGTGCTTTTGGACTCAGTTTGAAAATATTTTGTTGAGGAATTTGTGTCTATATTCATTAGAGAAATTGGACTGTATTTTCCTTTTTTTGTAGTATCTTTATCTGGTTTTGTATTAGGGTGATGGTGGCCTCATAGAATGAGTTGGATAGCATTCCTTCCTGTTCAATTTTTTGGAAGAGCTTGGGCAAGATTCATATTAAATCATCTTTGAATGATCAGTAGAATTCACCTGTGATGCCATCTGGTCCTGAACTTTTCATTTTGGGGAGGTTTTTGACGACTGTTTCAATCTTTTTACTGGTGATTGATTTACTGAGGTCTTCTGTTTCTTCTATCGTCTGTGTAGGTGGTTTGTAATTTTTTAGGAATTTTTCCATTTTGTCTACATTGTCTTGTTTGTTGGTGTACAGTTGTTCATAGTATCCTCTTATGATTTTATTTTTGTGGGTCGTGATAATGTCTCCACTCTCATTTTTAAATTTGTTTGCATCGTCTGCCTTTATTTTCTTTTCCATATAGCTAAGGGTTTTTCGATTTTGTTGATCTTCTTTTGTTTTGTTAATTCTCTCTCTTTTTGTTGTTGTTGTATTTCTCAATTTCATTTGTTTCTCCCCTCATCTTTATATCTTTATTATATCTTTCCTTTGGCTTGGTTTGGGATTTGTTTACTATTCTTTTTCTAGTTCCTCCAGTTATATAGTTAGTTCTTCAATTTTTGTTCTTTCTTCTTTTCTTAATATTAGCATTGGGGGCTATAAATTTCCTTCTCAGCACTGCCTTTGCTGTATCCTATCAGTTTTGATATGTTGTATTCTCATTTTAATTCATCTTAAGATATTTACTGATTTCTCTCGCAATTCTTCTTTGACCCACTGATTATGTAAGAGTGTGTTGTTTAATGTCCATATTTTGTGAATTTTCCCTTTTTCCATCCGTTATTGATTTCCAGCTTCATTTTATTTTGATCAGAGAAAATGTTTTGTATAATTTCAGTCTTTTTAAATTTATGGAGCCCTGTCTTGTGACCCAACATATGGTCTATCCTTGAGAAGGATCCATGAGTACTTTAAAAGAATGTATGTCCTGTTGTTTTGGGGTGTAATGTTCCATAAATGTCTATTAGATATAGTTCATTTATCATATTATTGTCTCTATTTCATTATTTATCCTCTGTCCAGATGGTCTATCTAATGCTGATATTGGTATATTGAAGTCTACAACTATTATTGTAGAAATATCTATTTCTCCCTTCAATTTTGCCAACATGTGCCTCATGTGTCTTGGGGCACCCAGGTTAGGTGCATAAATATTTAATACAGTTATTTTTTCTTGGTGAATTTCCCCTTTTATTAATATATAATGTCCTTGTGGTTCAACTTTTCAGATCGCACTTTTTATGCAATTGTTTCATCTCCAGGTGAAGGCTTCCTTTCCTCTCTTCCTTCTCTGGGAATTGTGATCTGTTCTATTTGTTTTGTGCAGAATTTTCACCCCAGAGCCTATGATTTGTTTAAATTCTCTCCTTCACTCATTACCCCCTTTTATTTATATTTTTAATTTCTGGGACCCATCCTGTCTTAGAGCAGTTCAGTTCCAATGTGGTTTGTTCTGTGTTAGGGTATCCCACCCTGAGGAGCCAGATGGGGCAATACAGGAAGGTCTATTTTGCATTTAGGTGGTACAGCCAACAGAAACTTGATTGAATGCTCATACCTCTTGCCAACCCTTTTGCCGGGGTCTCTCTTTTTTATTCCCTTTGGGACCTTTTGGTTTGCAGCATGAAACATGATTCAGTAGTTTGTATTCTGTCCTGGGTCTCCACAGTCCTCGTTTCTTGTGCCTGGATATGTGTGGGATTCTATTTGACTGCTGTACATGGATCTATAGTCTGCATTTTTGGCAGGAGAGACCCATGCTCTGCTGCCTTTGTGCTATACTCAGGCTGCTTGGGATTGAATGAGGGGACTGGCAGGTCCAGGACAGAAATTTTCTTCATGATATTAGATATTATTTTTCATTTTCTTTGATATAGCATTTATGGAGTCCTTCTCCAGTCTTGAAATGCTCTATAGGTATAGCCAAGTGAAATATTTCTTTTTATTAACTGATTCTGAGGGGAAATTTTTCCAGAGGATGTCTTATGTCTCCATGTTGATGAGATCACTCTCTATGATTCTTTAAATCCCTCAAGATCCTTGTCTTTATGTTTTCACTAATCATTGATTATTGTATCATGATTACAAACCACTCTTTATCAAGTCCCTGCATTGAAAGATTTGCCTTAAACCAAACCTAAGCCACTCCAACAATCACCTCAGAAGATCAGGACTTGGGGAATGATGGCCACTTTCTGTATTTTATGTCCTGGCTTCAAACTCAGAACCAACCAGAGAGGGCAAATATGCTCCCCAAAGCATATTTAGCTAGTTCTAGTTAGCTGCCTACAATGCCTACGTAACTGCCTATGTAACTATGCCTACAATGTCATATCATAGCATAATTGAGGCTATCACATTTTTTCACTATAGAGGTTTCTCATTCCCCTGGCTGCCTTTGAGTGTCTGCAAAATGCTGGTGATGGTGGCTGACCACCTTGTTATAGGAAACTTGAATAAATGTCTTGTGTGTTCTCATTTGTGTGATCTTCATTTATTTCCACAATCATAAGAACCTTATGACATAAGTACATTTTGCAAATTAAAAACCGAGGCACAGAAAGATTAATTAAATTGTCCAAGTTCACAAAGTGATCATGGCAGAGCTGAGATCTGAAACTAGTTTTTCTTCCTCTATAACCTCTTTAATCACCTGTCTGGAAATAGCACTAAATCTAGTATGTACAAAAGCACTGTGTGTCAATGTTAAACTTTACCTGAGCCTTGTGATGCTGGAAGACACAGAGGGATAAAGAAATCACCTACCCCTTTATATTCTAGGAAATGGCTTATTGCAGAGTCACTCTTCCCCATATTACTTAGCCAAGACTCCATATTACTTAACAAGATCCCCTTCTTTGCCAATGACAAGGCCAGATACAGACCCTCCAAATTCCATTCTTTGCCTCTGAAAGATTAGCTGAGCTGTTTTTCCCCACTGATCAATCAGAACAAAGTGCTTGTGAACTGACTAGGCCAAAATTATGCCTCTTTTTTTCCCCCAGGAAGCTTAACTTTGACTCCTCAGGCTGAGCCAGCATTTATGACTCCTCTTAATAGCCCCTCCTGAGAATCAGCAGACCACAAGGAAAGACATTCCCTGATCATGCCTCCACACCCAGTTCCTTCTAGTCTTGTTTACCCCTCATGGCAAAATAAAATTTCTTTCTGCCTAAACTTTGTTATACTTGAAAATCTTATGGTCAGAGTGTTCTCCCTCTTGTACTGGCCCCTCTCCCCCTATTGTATTAGTCCTTTTCCCCATATTGCAATAATCTTTTTAAATAAAGTCTCTCTTTACCCATGTCTGGATTTGGTTTTATTGGATACACATACAGAAAAATGTGAGCCACAAATTTAATTTAAGATTTTCTGATATCACTTTAAAAGAAACAAAAGCAACAGGTAAACTTGATTTTTATTTTCTATTTTATTTAATCCAATATATCTAAAATATATTACTATTTCAATATGTGATAAACATAAAAATTATTATTGAGCTAATTTACATATTTTTTACACCAGGTCTTTGAAATGTACAGGCAGTTTTACACTTAGAGAATATTTCAGTTTAGACTAGCCATATTTCAAATGCCCACTTAATACTTGGCTACCGTATTGGACAATGCAGGAACACCAAAAGTAGTTTTGGTCCAAGTTCCCCTTGTCTAGCTACCTGTAAAGTTAGGTTTTCTTAGCTATTTTTTCTTCTCTTTCTTCTTCTTCTTCTATTTTAACCTCTCTTCTCTTTGCATAGTTTATGTAATTTTTAGTTTTCAGATTTTACTGAATTAGGTATATTTTATCTTTGTCACAAAAATATTCTAATTCTCTGACATAGAAATGAATAAGAACGAAACTCGACTATGCTTATTTTTCTAGTCTCTGATTCTCCTGTCTCAGCTGGGGGTAAGGAGACATTCCTTGCTCATCTAAAATTAACTACTGCCATTAAAGTCATAGGTACAGAAATAATGAGTGAAATAACCCAAAATATCTCCTAATCAGGCATGTTCAGTGGGTTGAATTGGTTCGGTATTTGAAATATAATGCTGCGGTGAGAAGCTGTGGAAGGCTAGAAAGGAAAAGGGGAAGATTGTACTTAATCAAAAAGTCCGGATTTATGCCTTCTCTGAAGTTGTTCTTTCTTTGTTCTATTAAAAAAAACCATAAAAACAACACCTGATGCTTCAATATTCACATTTAGTTTCTGGATCATCTTTGCAAATCGAGCGATAGCTTAGGATCTCTTCCTGCTGCTTGACTGCATCTCTGGAGATTGCTTTGAAATATCACCACATACTCAGCATTTGAGAAACTGAAATTGATTTGAGGATTGCTGCTTCAGTGGTCCATGCTACTCAGCAAATTTTCCCAAGTGCCCATCCACAGTCATCACTAATGTGGCATTGTTCACTGACTGAACACACAGGATCTCTTTGCTTGGCTTGGCAGCCACAGAAATGATATATGGGCCAGTGTCAGACACTAGTTTTCTAAGGTCAGGCTTGGAAATCATGGTCCTCTTTGGATTCTTTTTAATTTCTCCCCCTTTTTCTTCTCAGTTTCAGCTTTTATAAGCAGTGTGAATTTCACACCATCTAAAAGAAATTTCAAAGGCTTGAATTCCACTAAAATTTATTCAGAACTTAGTGTGTGCCAGGCATTGCATTAAGCACTAGATATGCCCTACTGAGTAAGCTCCTAAGGAATTTGGTGTTTTAAATGTGATATAGGAAAGTAAATATATAACTTTGATAAAAAATATGTTCAGTGCCACAATAGAATTAAAATGTTATGGGCTTATCTATGAGGAAGAGATTAATTCCACTGGTTGGTGTGAGGGTAGCAAGAAACCAGAGTATAGTAGTTATATTTGATATGATAGTCTCATTTGGGTAATCTTGGTTTATTTCTACAATCATAAGAACCTTATGTAGTAAGTTCTTTTTACAAAAAATACACACAAAAAACAACAACAACAAAAAACCCGCAACTGATCATATAGACAAGAAAAAGACAGATGCCTCAAGTAGAGGAACTAGCACTAGCATGGGACATGCTATGTTTAAGTTGAATGGCTATAGGCTAAAGTGGAGTGGATGAAAGCAGAGGATAATCTTAAAGTTTTAAACTGTGATTAGGTTGTAAATCATCTGGTAAATCATATAAAGAGTTTGCAATTTTTTTTGTAGTCAATTGGGAACAAAAGGAAATTCTTAATGTAATGACATGATGTGATTTTAGATCCTGTGTAAGTGTTAATGGGCAAGCCCATGTGTCCAGATACATGGGACTGTCCATGCCAAAAGGAATCTCAGTGTGAGGTTTGATCCCTTTTCTTCTGGTCCTGATCATTGACCACAGTGGAAGATCTTAGAGAGAGGGGCAACAGTAAAGCCAGCAGATTCATATTGTACCCTTGATAGTTTTGCAATTTTATGCTAGTGAATTTGATAACCTAAATTGTACTCTGAAGTGATACACTTATCCTTGAAGTGGGAAATATGGTCATCATGACTGTGATGGCATACCTAATCAGTGCACAAATATTTCCGTTGATAGGCAATCTTAAAAAAAACTCCCAAAGAATCAATAACCATTAAAGACAAACTCCTTGCAAAAACACTTTTCCAATTCAGCTTTTAAATCTCTAGTTTAGTGTATATCTGTGTGACACATAGACACATAAACACACTCAGAGCCCATCCCCTATTTATTTAAAAGAGACAGAGTGAGACACTACAAACACAGGCCAAATAGTGAGAGGTATATCTACAAAGATACCCACAGAGAAAAACTCACATGCTCAGACACACATACTGGTAAATACAAAGAACCTAGCCTAGTGCATGCTTAAAAATAAAAATGAATAAAGTAATGATATATGCTACAACATGCATGGACCTTGAAAATATGCTAAATGAAAGAAACTGGACAAAAAAGGCCACATATTATGTAATTCCATTTATATGAAATATCCAGAATAGGCAAATCTATAGAGACAGAAAGAAGATTAATGGTTGCCAGGAGCTGAGCAGAGGGTGAAATAGGGGGTGTTGGCTTAATGAGTACAGTCTTTTTTTGAGGTAATGAAAA
Organism: Cabassous unicinctus; assembly: GCA_029593785.1. Taxonomy (NCBI): domain Eukaryota; kingdom Metazoa; phylum Chordata; class Mammalia; order Cingulata; family Chlamyphoridae; genus Cabassous; species Cabassous unicinctus. The sequence goes on from JAQZBX010092793.1 coordinate 9,197, forward strand.
CTTTCTGGAATTTGTGGTTGTGGCTGCACAACATTGTGAATATTCTAAAAACTGCTGAAAAAGTAAGAGAGACAGAGTGCCACACACAAACATACATACACACATACACAGCACCACATATAGAGAAAGAGATAAACACAGTGGCCATACTCAGTACACAGGGAAGAAAAACCAAGCTTATATACACAAAACATATACAGAGAGACTCATACCCATAGAAACATATACATAGAGATAGAAAAAGAGAGGCAGAAAATGCACAGGTATTAGAGTAGAAGTAGGGGTAAAAATGACTATATTGAAAAATAATGAAACCAAGGTAAACAAAAGCTTGATTTATAAGTGGAATACTTAATTAGGAAGGATTGCCATTACCCAAAAGGAGATTTAGGCTACATGAAGGTGACTTCTTTTTTTAAGCAACAGTTTTCTACTATGGCAATGACACAAGATGCAAAATGGTATTGCAGTCACTTAAACCACTTAATTACAGAACATATGAAAGGGAATAATTGGAATTTGAGACTTGTGGGAACATCTTTAGTAGTCATACAGAGGTATTCATCATTAACATCCATGACATTGAATTAAAAGTAAATAATTAGTGTGCGAATATGGTGTGGAAAGGGATAACTTTCTTCTAGAATAAATTTAGCTTGTTTCTTGTATGTTAATTTGGCCTTGATTTTCTTACAGTGGAAGGTAGCTTTATTATCTCAGTTGATGATATTTTCCTGATAAAAGACTGTTCTAATATTGCTATGCCTTCCAGGCCTGCTATTAATTTTAATAAGAATTTAATAAGTGTGAAATCCATTGGGAATTTGCAACTGAAAGTTACCAGATGTCCTGTGTGAGGACAATGTTGTTTAGGTGTAATTGTAAGCTGTTGCTCTGTTCTCACCTTTTTAAAAGGAGTTGAGTATCCTGCTAATCTAAACCCAGTTCACAAGCATGGTTCTTATTTGGTTTCCCTCTTTTTTATTCAGATTGTATCCTTTCTATTTTTATAATGGGAAGTTTGTATTGGTTTAGAGCATATGTTGTCACTTCGCCCCTGATTATTGCAAGAAAGTAAGAAGTCTGCCTTGTATACAGGGGTTGGAGGAAAATAACTCTTCTCTATGTAGTAGTTTTACTTCACCTTATTTTTCCAAGGTTATGCTCCTTACTATTTTCTGGAAAGAATGCTTCCAGCTAGTGCCTCCTTATTATGAATGAGGCTGTCTTATTGTTCACAGGAGTGCTGGAAGCCACCTTTTTGAAACTTTCTTCTTTTATTATCCTCTTTTATCTTGCTCACTTTCATCTTATGCTTTCTCTTTGGCTTATAAAATGAGTGAGCTGCAAGCAAGGAGGGCTAAAGGCCATGACTTAGACAATAGTCACTGGAGGTTTCTATCAAGTTTAAATCCTTTGATGAGGATTTCAGAGTAAATAAAGATGCTGCTATTTCTATGGAAGAGATGGAAGAGTGATGATAATAATAACAATATATAAATATACACTCAACTAAAGATTATTAAAATTAATGTTTGAGAATTTGATATGTATGTTGATTTGCAGGATGGCCATATTGATAATGAGAAATGGAGGAAACCTCAACTGACCCTATGCTTTAGGGACCAAGGACTTTCAATGGTGATGGAGAAGAATCATGTTTTAGAGCATTCATTTCTGTTAATTCAAGATACTGTATTAGCCATGAAATTATAGGGACATGAAAATGTATGATGAATAAATAAAAAGAAAATTGGTTATCGATTGACATCTATAAAAGATCAATTTCTACTAAATAGCAAGATCTGGAAAGCAGGTGTTTTATAGTTACCAAATTATCAAGTATGAAAGTTCACTTTTCAACTTCTTTGATTTTCCAGTGTGTGACACTTGTTTGCCAGTCATTTCTTGACTTTCTTTCCTTACCTCCTTAGTACTTTACACTCCAGATTTTCCTGTCTCCCTATTTTTTTCTGTCTTGTCTTAAGCTTCTCTTACTCCATTTAACTCTTAAAGGCATGTTTTTTCAGACTTTTAGTCTTGTTGATATTATTTTTTTATGCTACATATTCTCCTTGGGAAATATGGTTTTCATGGATATAAGTATATATATTTATGGTCTCCAAACTTCCACCTGAAATTCAGATCTCTTCTGAACTGCCTCACCTCATTAAATGTTCCACAACCATCTCAAATGGTTTAAGGCTTATGTACTGGATTCTTGCCATAAACATATTCAGATTGGAAATCATATATTCAAATTCATTTTTAACCTATTTCAATTACAATTTTACTGGGCATCAAAATATTTCTACTTTCTTAACCCAGAAAACTGGGAGTTATCCTCAATTACCCCTTTTCCCATTTGTTCAAAATTATCTCAAACTTCTGCTTGTTTAATATATTTTCTGTCTATTAATTCCATGTTGCCCCTTTTCATTCATTGTCCTGGGAAAATTTTTTATAAATGTATATCTTTATTATTTCGGCATCTTTCAAATCCATGCCCTTTTCTAATTCCTCTTTCTCATCCATCATCTACCAGAATGACATTTCAAAATTGTTAAAATGACCATGTCACTCTTAAGTTTAAAATATTTCAATGATTTTATATAACTAGAAGGTTAAATTACAGACTCCTTTGTGTGACATACAAAGCACATTATTTTATAATATCCATTTTTTTGCACTCTTCCACCTTGAAACCTGAGGATCTTGCCTAATGAATACCTCAGTTTGCCCAATAGGTTATCTTTCATCTTACTTTCCTTCCTTTTCATATTATATTTTCTTTTTAAGATATGCTTTGGGAGACTTCTTTCATGCATTTTTGAAGATCTGGATTGAGCATCATCTCTGTCTAGCATCTTCACTTCCTCTCCCTTCCTCTTAAAATCATTCTTTATCTACATTTTACCTCCAGGGTAATTGTTAATTTATTTAATATCTGTCAGATCCCATGTCATGCTATCTTATGAATTTCTTACGGCCAGGAGTCTTGTCGTATTAATAATGATAACA
>JAQZBX010092794.1:0-12230 GCA_029593785.1 Cabassous unicinctus
GGCAGTTTTGTTTTTCTTTTCAATATATTTTGGGTAGTTATATGTCTAATACTTATGGGGGATATTTTGCTTGCTGTTTTATTTGAAAACCAATGTAGAAGAAGATATTTTCTTATTTGTCCAGATAACCACCAAATAAATATTGTTAACCAAAAAACATACCCTTGAGGGGCAGCTGTCTTGAGTTGAAACTGTGCTGAAAAAAGTATGGTGACAGGTCCTATCTCTCATTGGCACTTTTAAAGCTGACATCCTGTTACATGGATACAAAAGACGGTAATTTTAAAGGAAATTTTTGGGCCAGTGATAGGAATGGTCTTTAATAGGAGCTGGCATGGTATTGCCTGTTGTCAAAGATGACCCAAGGGTAAGAGTTTATTAGTGCCTTTTCTCCTAAACCGAAAGTGACAGGACATGCTTAAGGTTTTTTGTTGCTATTTGTTACAAATGAAAATTTCCCTGCAAAAGTCTCATGCTGAAGAGTATTGATCTATGTGTTCCCATAGTCAGAGGAAGAGATGGAAAGTAAGGTGAAACACAGTTTACTCTGTCATGACTTTACCACTGCTTCCAAATCATTTTGAGTAATGATAATTTCTCCAGCTGTGGAAACCAATCTATATCGACAAAGAAGTATTTACAGAGATGAGATGAAGAGCAAAAGTCTTCATTCAGTGTTTCTTAAAAAAATTGAGGTGTGAAAAATGTAATACAAGTTGAAGTGGTGTTCACAAGCTTTAGTCTGAAAACACCAACTTCCTGGTCTAAGTTTTGTTATAGATTAGTTTGCTCATTCTCTACCTCACCTGCAGTCTTTTCCCTCCAAAAACTCTGACTCAAAGACCCAATTACGTCTCTGACCAATCAGATTCACAATAAAGTTCTGTAAAATAATTTGATGGCCACAATTGGCTCAATTTATATTCTCAGCTGTTAGTGATCTTTTATACCTATTATATTTATCTGTGAAACTCCCAATACATTTTAAGTACTTTAAAGTGAGAAGCAGTTTTTGTTTGTCTTTGTTGTTGGTTTGCTTTGTAAATTTTAGTGTCAATCATTTGCCCTTATCAAAATGCTCTGGACACAAAAAGCATTCAGTTAATACTTTTATTTATTCCTAATGAATAACAGTGACTTCCAGCTGCACACTGCGGTGAATTTTATCCCATTTACGCAACCTTACTCAGAGTAGGTAGACCTATAAAACAGATTTTTGTGTTCAAAGCCATGAGGAATTTGGATTGAAGTCAATACTTATCTTTGTAAGACAATACAAACTAGCTTTAAATAAGGGTATTTACTGGCTTTTGTAACTGGAAAGTGCAGAGATAGGCTTCAAGGTTGGTCCATCTAGTCATCAAGAACGCAGGCTCTTTCTAACTTTTCACTCTGCAGTGCATGGTTTTGGCTTCCATTCTAAGCTAGGCTCTCTTTATGGTCACTGGATAGCAATCTGGATTTATACTTCCTTGATTACATCCAGCTGGAGATAGAGAGAGTACCATCCCCAACAACTATCAATAGAGCATATGGCTGCATATTCCAGAGACAGCTAGAATGACTAGTAGAGAACTAGTTGTACATTGGGCTCCAGAGCATAAGTAGTATTATTCAGAGGAAGTTAACGATCCTACTCAGTTTAGACAAGAATTGAAATATTTCAAGAGAAATTACATCTTAACCATGAAGGACATCTAGAGTTTGTAAGATGGGAATATGGGAGAAAGTTACAGCATGGAGTGGGATCATAGCATATTTGGTGAATGGTGAACTGTTCATTGATGTTGAACAACTGAATCCCCTTGCCTAATATCAGTTTACCCACAACATATATGAAGAAGGAAAGAAGTACAAACTAACACTAGGTTTGCCTAGTGTTGAATGATTATACAATTGCTGATTTTCATAATTTCAACTGACAGTACAGAAAGAGAGATGTAGGGTGGAGTAGGGGTGGGAGCATGGCGTACAAATAGAAATGTCCAGGGTAAGATTGAAGCTTTGGTTCTGGAAGTCAGGAGGGAATTAGGCTGGGATTGAGTTTGGGGTGCTGTTCAGATAATGCTAATTGAGCACTTTGCGTGGATAAACACCCAGGTAACAGGAGCTTAGGTGGGGTAGAAGATTAGGCAGAAGAGACTGAGACCAGTTAAGGAGGTGGATACGCCACTTTTCAACACAAATTCTTCCTTTATTACATGGCTGAAAGTACTCTCTCTCCACTTGTCAAGTAATGCTAACACAGAGTTCTCAGATTCTGCTTGTTCAATAATTATTTGTAGTGTTTGTTCCACCAGAGCCTCTCTGGGTTTTCTTTATTTGCTACAGTCCCTAGGACAATCTTTATGTAAAGGCACTGAATGCTTGTCTAAACATTAGTAAGTAAAATTGTTAGTTGAAGTCAGAGCTGTGGGTCTGGCTGCAGAAGGTATAGCGAATAGATGGTGAATCTAATACCCTCCCCCACCTAGAGATGGAGTGAAGATTGCTGGCATAGAGGAAGAATTAGAAATCATTTTGAAAAGATGATGGTAACTTTTTTTATAGTGTTTGTACCGATCTCTTTCCTTTCTTAAATGAGTAATAAAGGTGATTTTCACTAAGTTTTAGCATGAAATATTTGTCACTAGAAAAGGAATCATGATTTGACCAATATGTTGTATTCTAATCTCTTTGTAAATGCTGGTTAAAAATGATGTCTGCATATTTCATTAGTATTTTTGTATTAGGAGCAAGGACATGTGGAAAGTGAAAACCACAACATGCTTTACTAATACTTTTGCTAGTAGGTGGTTTAAGGCAATGGAATTTTTAAATTGATTGTTTCAAGTCAGTTTAGTGCCACGCAGCATTGATTTTTAACTGGTTTCCATAGCATAACAGCCAGACTCATAAATTCATACAAAGATCCTTTTTCTAAATAGTGATTTGAAGATCCCTTTTCTTTGCTTCTAATGTGGAAAACTAGTCAACTTGACAGAAAATTTAGAATTAGATGGAGAATGCAAATTTAGGCATGTATGTTTAATAAATTCTGAAATATAATGAAAATCTAAGAATACGTGGATAAACCACATACTCATTTTCCCCAGTTGGCATTCAGTGGGTACCAAATGTCTCGAATTTGGAGGAGACTCCAAGAGTCTCAAATTTTAAATTTTACTTTGCTATCCTTGAGCATGATAGAAGCAGCATTTGGAGTCTCCTCTCATTTGTCGTAGCTACTTGTCATTCAGGTGATTCAATGTTCAAGATGTCTGGTACATTTTAAAATTCTAAATGAGCAAAAGGATATTAACTGTTCTTATTTCAGATAGTACACTGTGGTGCAACCAGAAACTGTATACTGATTTGAAATTGTTCATATAATTGGGTTAGGAATACATGTTCAAAGTTGAAAAGCAATAAAAATAATGACAGTATCTATGTTTATTTGAAAGTAGTAGGGAAAGGATGGTTTTTAAATTTAATGTTAACATTGACTGGGCCTCACTCTTCTTACTGAAACTGTGTTCTATCCATTTTTGCACACCATCATTCCAAATACTCTTCTTATTCATTTTCCATTCCCTGAGTTTCCTTATAGCTGCTTTACTAAAATGGCAGAGTGCAGCACTTATTTTTGCTTGAATGGTTATTTTAGTTTTATTTATTTTCTCTTAATTTGTTTCAAAATTTAAAAAAATGCAAAGAGTTCTTTCTCAAAGAATTCTTGATTTTATTTCCATAGGTGATTCACATGTAAACCTCAAATTAATATTTAGCATTTGAGGTGATGGTCACTGCTCTTTGGAGTGAATCTTCAGGGAGTTTGTTTTTGTTGGCATTCTCATCTTAAGACTTTTAGGAGGGGTCAAGGAGGACTAAATAATTCTTCCTGCTAAACTTTAGGGAATTTTATTCCAGAGCACTGAAAGCAGGTACATACTTTCCTCCTCAGCCTCTCAATTCCGGTCTCCTGGAGTTTGTGATAAAAGTATTTGGGCCCACTTGTACAAACCATACCTACTTCACAGCAAACAGGGTCTTTGTAATTTATATTCCCCTCCCTGCTCACCATTTTTATTTCCCTTATCCCAGACCAAAAAGGAAGCAAGGAAGTCAAATTGGGGTAAGATTTGTTTAGATTCTCTGTGTTCCTTTGCAACTTCATTGGAAAACCAGCTAGCAGCCTTTATTGAGTACTTGAGGTGGTAGTAAGTGCCATGAAACAGGAAAGAATCAGGAGACAGTCTCAGCCTGCAAACAATTTAAAATTTAATTAATTCTATAGGAAAATGTGGAATTATTGACAGTCTTGGCAGAGAGTTTTGACTTAGATTTTGACCATATTTTTAAAATTGTATAAGAAGAAAAAAACAGACTCTCTAACAAATGGAAAATGCCCTACCAAAGCAGCTATTCCATGGAAACCCTTTATTAAGTGCTAATTTGGTAAATGATGTTGTACTGTGAGAGTACTGTAGAATATTCATTAAACAGAAGCTCTATAGTGAGCAGTAGAGCTCTATAGAGAGCTCACATCTTGACCGTGAGTCAAGATGGTGATACAAGTGTGCTGGTGGGCTATTACTTCAGTTAGAGTTCTTGAGTCTCTCCCACTTTCCTCACCACTTAATCTTCAAAAGAGTCAACACCAGTGTAGGCTTGACCTGAGAGTTTAGCTTTTTGCATTTAGCATAAATTTGTTGCCAAAATGTTCAAATCTTTTAAGAATCTAGCTGATACACATGTTGCTTACTGGTAAAATGTGATCAGGATCCTGACTTTTACCAGGAGTCCAAACAAGGAAATACATAGAGAATAGAAAGCGCTCATGAAATGTTAGGTAGAAGTCTTCCAAAGGCAGAGAATGATATGTACTTATTTATTCTGAATAAAGCAGTCAAAAATCAACTTGTTTAGTAGAGTTTATCATATTATTGCAGAAAGCACTTTCCCTTTTCCATCTGGACTAGTGCAAATGGTGCTATTCCCTCTTCTAAGACATATTCGGTCTAGTAAGAATTAAAAACAAGCATAAGGTCAACACAATAAGGACAGATAAACATTTTTATTTGGATAGACCTCAGGGTGAATTACGTTCATTTATTAGTTATTAAATTTTAGAAAAAAAGGTGAAGTTGAAGCATTTTAGTGTTAAAAGTTTGTGAGGATTTGGAGATTGAGAACTGGGCAGAGATTAAATAATTATGGCAAAATACTCAACACTAGATCTAAATCTAAAACAGCTTCTCCTTTTGTGGCTTTATCTTTGCTCTGATGTTTTTTTTTTAGAGAAATCATGACCCATAGATGTGTTTTCATCTCTTACAAGCTATAGGGTCGGGGTTAATTGTAAACCTTAGGGTATAATTTGGAAGATAACTTTTTTTTTTTTTTGCTCTCCAGTTTCTGCTTTCTGAGCCCAAAACCAGGACAATGTTTTGCTGTTTTTCTGCAGTTTTGCAGTTTGGAATGATACATCTCCATGATGGCAAGGAATCTGTCTTTGTGTTAAAACAAAGAAGTAACAAATGAATAATTATGTGTAGCCTTGTCAGGAAGAAATTTTACCCACATGGTTATTTGATGTGAACTAATTGCTGTTGCCATTTTCTTTCGTCTTTGTATAAGTTTGGAGGGTACACCCTCCAATGGCTTCCTTTCACATGGAGTGAAGACAAAGAACACACAAACACACGCATACAAAAAAAATCCAAAACTTTGTCATTTTGTGGTCCACCAGTCTTTAAATGAAACATCCCTTTCTAACACTCCAAATATGTTTCCTGTACAAGTAACTTCCATCCTGAATCCATAGCAGGCATACCAGCTTCCCCAAGCATGCTTGTGTCTTTGGGCCGTTGCACTTTACACTTGCTGTATTCTCCACTGTACTTGTTTTTTTTTTTTTTCTCTCAAATATACACACGCTTTCACATTCTTATTTCATTCAGGTTTCCACTCAAATTTGTTTTTTCAAAATAACTAAAGGCCAAATGATGCTTATTTTCTAGTACAGAAGAGATTCCATCGATATTGCTTTACAGTATTGTCTCCAAAGTCATTTAACATTTTCAAAGGATCTTAATGTAATGCCTCCTTTTTGTAAGTATGTGCAGAACAAATATACAAGAAAATGGGCTCAAAGATTTTTGCATTGTTGGGTGAGATATAGCCAATAGAAATATGTATGTTGATTGACTGCTTTCTTCATTCCCCTGGCTTTTATTTCATATCCTCTGAGCACCCAGCGCCTTTCTTCTTCTTCACTGCCACCGCTTTCATTCATGTCAGCCTCTTCTCTTTCCTGTACTTCTGTAAAAAGCCCCCAACTGGTCTCCCCACCTCAGAATGTGCCTCCTCCAAATCAGTCTCCACACAGCTGTCAGAGTGAGTTGTCACACAAAGTGTCTGAGGATGCTCTCCCTGGCTCTGCCAGCTTCCTGCTCCTAGAGTAGAAATTGCAGGTCTCTCATCACAGTCAACAAAGCACCTCTTACCTGGCTCTGCCCTCCTCCAGTCCCTCAGGAAACTCTCCTTTGCTTGTCAAACTCCAGTTTTCTTCCCCTTGCTTGACTGCACTGTGCTCTACTCCACCTTAGAGCCTTCAGGGCTCCTACCCCAGACTTCACCTGACATCTGCCTCCTCCCCTAAACTGGCGGGATCAAGGACGATTCCCTTTTGCTAGTTCATGCCTGTGTTTTTATAGCCATCACAGTGGCCCAAACCTGGCAGATGGAATCAAATATCTGTACAGTGTGGTTTGGGAAGTGCAGGATGTGGAGCCCAGCGCCGGCAGCCTCCCTGCTGCCTTCGTAGGTCAGAGAATGCACTGTGGAAAGCTGGAGTCTTAGCTGGCTCTGGACAGATGGGTAGGAGTAGGACAGCTGAAGAGAAGGAAAAGGCATTACAGGCAGAGGGAATGGCAAGGGAAAACACCATCGTCTTGCAGACAGGTATTAAATATTAACTACACCACAGTGTTTCCCCAAGAAGGAGTCTGATTTGAGCCTAAAAGTTAACTTTGAGGCCTTACACTGGAGGAAGTTGAATGTGAATTTGTTATTTATGTTCAGTAATGTAAATTATTGAATTTACAATATCTCGGAGTTTGTTACTCATGAGTTCGTATCTGTCTCAGGAAACCTGGATTGGAGATGGATTGGAGGGTGGTGAGTTAGCAGAGGTTTGGAAAATTCTGTAAGGTTGAATGGTGAGGTGTACTTGAGGGAGGCTGTGGGGAGAGATTTTGGAGAAATACTGGTAAGAGCATTCTAGAATGATAGGAGAAGGAGTCAAAGGACACTTCTAGGCTCCTGGTCTGCAATGCCAGGAGAAATATGTATTATGGACAGAAATTTGGATGACTTGTAGAACTTCTCTGAGAGCATAGGTGATGATTCAACTGTAAACTTTGGGATTGGAGTGCTAAGAAGACATCCAGGTTGGAAACTTGAGGCAGGCAGAAAAGGCTTAGACTGATTATAGGGTATTAAAAAAGAATTCAGCAATAGAGTAATTAAATAATAGGTATTTGGTGCATAAAAATTTTTTGTATTTAGTAAGTTTCCATTTCATAGCTTGTAGCCAATACTATTAGATTTTTCTCATGTTGTTAAACTTCGATAAAAGAGATGTATTCAGTTGTACACTTAAAAATGGTTAAAATGGGAAATTTGTTATGTATGTATGCTACCACAATAAAAAATTTTACAGAATGATGTATTCAATTATATGGACATTTTAGAAAGAGAACCCTGGCATGGTTAAGTATAATATCTTTTTTTATAAATACATTAACTTTGTTTTAAACTGCTGACATAAACCACATGTTAAAACACACGTAAGATATAGCATGTGTAAACATTTTCCCTGCTGCTTCATGTGGATTCCTCATTGTATTTGAGGCAGTCTCTTAAGTGAAATTGTATTCCTGTTTTTTGTAAAAACTTTTTCTTCATAGAAATAAAGCAAGCTCTCAAGAAACTTCACTTTCTCTGCTCTGCAGAATTTGGTTGCCCCTGATAATAATGCTCCTAGACCTGTCTTTTTCTTATATCAATTTTTTAAAGGGGTAGGAAGGAGGGGGATTTCCTTTCTAGAAATTTTGACCAGGAGCATTTCCCAATCCTCAAAAGACTGTCATTCACTATAGCGATGGTTTAAAAATATTTACTTAAAGGTAGCTAAAGAGCTTCCACCTCCCATGATTTTCCGATGTTCAAACCCCCTCTAGGTTTGGCATTTCTGTATATTATGCAGGATTATTAAAAAGTAGTTACAATGACCAGACTGGCTGATGCATGATAATGACGAAGAGCAGACTGTTTGGAATTCAACATGGATGATAGAAAATGCAAGATGTCAGAGAAGCCGTATATTAAAGAGAATTTGAATTGGAAACTGAATCCCAATCTGCCACTGGGAACATTTTGATCATTTTGATTTATTAAACTTTTATAACAGCATTCAGATGGAGCTGAATTAAAACCCTTTAGTCTTGGATAGTTTATGGTACAGGAACCAATGTGTTACTGATGCCATTTTCAAAGGTTCTCTTAGCAATCACTGGGGACTGAAAAATTGAACAGGTGAGAGGCTTATTTTGAAAGGCAGTTTTCACCTAAATTCTTACTTCTAACTCTAAATCCCTCCCTTTTGTTTGCATTGTGTCAAGTATAAACCCAGTGTTTCTTGCTTACTAAGAACGTTAAAGGCCTGCATTTTACTAACAAAGAGATATGAAATTCTGAATAATAAATTTGAGGCTGAGCTATTGCATTTACATATATATTATATACTGTCTTTTCTTTTTTTGTCTGCTTGTTTGTGCACTTGGATGCCTCTGGGCCTGTCTGTGTCTAAGTTTGTGCTCCTGAGTTTTTCTGATAAATAGTCAAAGGATAGAAATATATACTGCGATTCTGAAGCCTAACTTGCAAAAAGAAAAAAAAAAAAGAAAAAGAGAGAGAGAAAGGTGCATTTCCCTACAACTATCGGAATTGTGTAAATCAGGTCTTTTAAAAATCATCTTTCTGCATCAGCAGCCATGAGAATCTTTTCTGAACAGTGGCTCCATAATAAAGAGAAATCAATTAATCTTTGAGAAGCACCGGGGGTTAAAGGCATTACAGGTGCACGCTCGACTTTGCAGCTGGGAGAGGGTACTTAGCTGTGAATCAGGAATGATGCAAAAGACAGATGAGACAGAGTTCAAGGAGCAGTAATGTGAGGGTCTGGCACTATCATTCCAAGCTGTCTCAGCAGTAGTGATGGATGGTTTGGTGGCAAGAAGTAATAATACCAGGTGATGAAAGATGCATCTCAGCATCCTGAGCCACAGCACACCGTCTACCTGTTGGAGTTCTGGGATGTAACGATTCCTTATTTGCAACCAAACAGATATGCTGCATTTAGCAACCCAGATTTTTGGCAGCTGTAAAGGAAACTAGTAGCATATCAAACACTCTTACACATTGTATATTTAATTACCTCATATTTATGCATAGTAGTTGATGACAGGATCTTGTACGCTATGCTAATATGGTAGGTAATTTGTTACCTCCAGAAATCACTTTCCATGTGTCTTGTGATCATTATCATGAAACATGATAAATGATCTAGCCCATGAGATATAAATGAAAATGAAATGGATAATTGGATGCTATGTCTAAATTGTGGCAGCAATAGTTGCAGCAATTATAGTTGAATTTATCTCATAAAATGCATTTGGCAATATATAAATGACCTTTTATCAACTTGAGGCTATACTATTATATGAAACTACTCTTAAAGGTGATTACAAAAGGTTTATCAACATTTTTTTTAGAATTTTCCAGCACTTTAGATTTTCTCTTTTCTTGTCTTCTCCACCTCTGTTTTCAAAGTATCATATTTTGCTACAATGGGTTTAAACAATTGATACAGATAATCTTTTTATACTGAAAATAAAGTGTTTGCTATTATAGATCCCTTAATTGAATGGTTTAAGGACAGTGCAAAATATAGTTGAAATAGTTTTTGTGGGTACGTTTTGTCAGTAATAGCACGTATCTTTCTGCAGGGTGATAGAAGTGTGCCTTCTGGGTAAATGTGTATATTTTCTTCCATTCTCGTAAGAGTTCTGAAAAGAACACCAAAAAAGAACAACAAAACAAAACAAAGTTTGTTTTAAATATCATCAGACTTTTATCCTTTTTTCCCCATTCTCTCTCATTCATTTTAAATAACAAATTATTTTATTATAAAATAATAACACTCCATTAATTTATTCATTGGCTTGCCAAAAATGGTTACTATTTTTGAGCTCTTGTGCAGGTGCCTCTTCTTTGTATTTCCAACTAAAAAGAACTACTCCAGATTTAGTTAATAATAAGACTCCTTCTGTTGTCTCTCATTTTCATGTTGGTCAAATACGATTGCAAAGCTTTTACTGTATGCTCTGGAGGAAGTTTTCTCTTCTACTTGCTTAATTTTTGTATTCAAGGTAGGAGTGTTCTCTGAGTAACTCTTCACATTGAAAGCAAAATCATGAGCCAAATTCTTTCCTGCATGTGACACACTTGGAGAGTAGCTCCAGTTCTTCTTTCATCTAAATGAAAACTTAGAGAGATGCTATTAGACAGACCTACAGTGTTTCTCTGTGAACTAATAATGACAGTGCAGTCAAACTTCCAGTAATGTCAAAACACTAATGTCCTAAGATGGACATGATCCCAAAATAATATTAACTAAAAGGAAAATTTATGTTCTTATTCATAAATCAGAGATTCTATGGGAAATGTAGGCACTGTAAAATAATAGTAGATCGTATATAGTTGAATTCAAAATAAATCATTCTCAAGAGCCTACAGTTACAACAAAAGAAAAAGTTTAATTGACAACTTGAATGCCCAAACTTTTGCACATGGAGTTTCCTCTTGTATCTTATGAGGTCAGGGAGTCTCACATTTTAGAAGTCAAAAGAACTGGTATAATGCAGTATATACAAAAAGCAAGTCTATGAGTGATTTAGCAACTTTCAAGAGAAATTTTGACTAGATATCTGCCATAAATGCTTACTTTAAATGTTAAAGTAGTGTGCTTAAAGGTGTTGGAGTTAGAGGGGTTGCTCTTGGCAGGAGTTGGGGACTAATTAGATACATAGTTACTTTTCTCTTTAGTTTTTGCTTTTTATTTCTTTTATTTAAAAAAAATGTTCTTACTGAACTGTATTGTAGACATACAGATGAAGTTTAAATTAAATATAAAGCTCAGATGTGTAGCTCGAGGAACTAAACATATGCACCATTTGCATGATGCATCAATAAATGGAATATCATCAGCACCTCAGGAGTCCCTCGCAGGCATCTCCCAGTCACTGACTCTCCTTCTCTAGGGTCATGACTATCGTGGCTTCTCATAACATAGCATAACTGACGTAAAAGGAATCCTGTGTCTGGCTTTTCTCATTTCAACATTGTTTGTGAAATTCATTCGTATCATTGCATGTAGCTGTAGGTCATGTGCCATCAGACATCGTTGTTGTCAGATACTCTTATCACATGACTGCCACATTTTATCCATTTTACTGATGATAGGTGTTTGGGTCATTTTCACTCTGAGTTGTTTACAACAGTTCTATGTGAATATTCTCATACATGACTTTTGAGGAACGTATGTACCTGTTTTAGATGAGCATGCATTTAGGAATAGAATTGCCAAGTCATGAGTGCTTATATTCAACTTTGGTAACTACCAATGAACAGTTTTCTGAATTTATTTGTGTCAATTTATACCACAACTTTCAGTTTATGAGACTTCTAGTTCTTCCATATCCTCACCAATACTTGATATTATCCTACCTTTCATTTTTCATTATCTTCCTATGTTTGTTCTTTTATTTGTTCTTGAATGCATTCAATTAAGAAACATTAATTGCCCAATATGCCAAACACTGAAGATACAAACTTAAATAATACAAAGTCCTTGCTTTCGATGAACTCAGTATCTAAAGAGAGAAAAGGAAAATGTAGATAAATCTCTTAGCATAAAAAAGGTACATTTAGGGAAGCGGGTGTGGCTCAGTGGATAGAGCCCCCGTTTACCATATGGGAGGCCCGGGTTCGCGTCCCGAGGCCTCCTTGTGAGGGCACGCCGGCCTGAGCGGTGCGGTGGGCTGATGCAGCAACCTCACGGCAGGAAGCGGGTGTGGCGCAATGGATAGCGCACCCGTTTACCATATGAGAGGCCCCGGGTTCGC
>JAQZBX010092795.1:0-12228 GCA_029593785.1 Cabassous unicinctus
TATCACTAACAGTAATGTGGCAAAATGATAGCCATAAACTGAAGCTTTCTCCCTTTCTAGAGACCAGCTCTTATTCATTTTTTCATATTCTATGCAAAACTCAAATCATATAATTAATCAGGAAAGAAGAACAATACAAAGACATAGATGCATTTAATTAATTCTGTGCTCTTATATTTTATATTTCTAAACTGTAAATGATGTATAATAATAAACAAATAATAAAACCACTGATAAATGTGTGTTCCACTTTCAATATAATCATATTAATTTACAATTACAAAGAGGGATATACACCTAAATCACTTTTCTGAGGCACAAATTGAAGCTTCTGTATTTTAAACTAGAATACAATAAAGCAATAAATAGGTTCTAATCATGAATTATGAATATTCTCACAATATGGACAATATTAATTCAGTGAGATATTGCAAGAAAAATAAGCATTAGTGACTCCATGCAAAAAGGTGTATTTGTGCTTCTGAAACATTCCACCATTCTCTTCTCCACCCCAAATATAACATTTATGCTTTTACCAATGTTCAGCACTTTTGTATGATAAAATAAAATGTATGTATATTCTCTTCTAGGTAAGGTAAGTCCTCTAGTACTTTCATCATTTTTGTCCACTTGGAATCATATCAATTATTAATATAAAGGAAATATTTTATTATATTCTTTATACTTCAGAGTTGGCATGGAAAAATGTTATAGAATATCTTATATACACAGTATTACCATATCCTTCAAAGAATGAGATATTTTATTACTAATTTTAAGCTTTTATAAATCAAGACTTGTTCTATTACTTTATTAAATATATATTCTATGAGAGCATAAAAGGAACAATTCCAAGCAAAAGAATCTTTCCACTGGAATTAATGATCAGAAGCACCTAATGATGTAAAATGAAACCAACTTGTATGACATTTTAATAAAGTCAAAGGATCAGTACATATAAAGAAAAGTAATGATTAGTGTATCTATAAAAAAGTGAACAAGATCAACTTTGGGCTACTATTACATTCACTATATCATTAATGAATTAATATTTCTTTTTAATGTTATAAATTTTATATTTGCCACATGTAGTAAGCAATCTTTCATTCAATAAAATCTCACAGAAAGGCTTCAATATAACACATTTTCAAGTATTCTGGCATGCTCCAAGCTAATCTATTTGGGGACAGATTACCACAATACATAAAGTCCAACACAAAGAGAGCAGTGCCTCAAGACTCAAAAGACATTACTGAAGAGTAGGGCGTATGAGGCCAAATGGAGATTTGATAGTTGGGTACGTGGAATTATAAAATATAAGACATTTGTTTTGGCATATAAAATAATTCAGATGACAGTGAGACTGTAATTATTTGAGGTGTTTCTATCAAATAAATTAGAAATATTAAAATATTAAAGGAGGAATGTATTTCCCCTTGAAATAACACACGTGGAATAAACTGCAGCATATGAAAGAAAATACAACATAGTCCCTCTAAAATTTCCTAATACAGATTGGCAAGTGTTGAATATATGCACAAGCCATGGCATCGTCAGGAGATAAACAAAAAGGGTTCCATGGTGGTATTCACTCCAGGTGCCAAGTTGAAAGCTATGCTAAGAAAATAGCACAGCTATGTCTTGGCAATAATTCCTGACTAATATAACAAACTATGAAATAAAACTTCATTACATGATTACATGTAGTTTTGAATTAGGACTACTTGCCCTCAGACTGGAGGAACTTTGCAATGGTTAAAAAAAAATAAAGAACGGAAAAGAAAAATTTATAAATCTAAACATTAAGCCATCCTTTTGCACATGAGTGATTTCAACATTTACCAACATAATGCGAAAAGAAGCCAGCTTAACCCTTCATAACGAATACAATAGCCCTTCTGGAGAATAAAGGAAGAGAAACAGAAGCATTCTTTTTCTTATACTTTAAAAGAAGAACAAAATCAGAAAAATCAGAGCAAACTTTTTTCTGTAAATTTAATGGTTTTGCAGTATAATAGAAACAAAATGAATAATTTGTGGTCAACAGTATACAAGATTTTTATATCTATGAAATTAAAGCAAAGGTTAGTAAAAGAAAACTTATTCATTTTGAAAAGATAGCATAGAAAGGAAAAGCAGAATTTT
The DNA here is from genome assembly GCA_029593785.1 of Cabassous unicinctus. NCBI lineage: Eukaryota > Metazoa > Chordata > Mammalia > Cingulata > Chlamyphoridae > Cabassous > Cabassous unicinctus. The sequence continues at coordinate 2,146 of JAQZBX010092795.1, forward strand.
TTAACAAAAAGCACAGTGGAGGCCATGAACAATATAATATATGCTGTAGAAAACTAAATAAATGATGTTCTGGGAATATTAAGTTATCTGGGAACTATCTAGGAATCTAGAATAAAAATAAAAATTAGGAGAAACAGAACATAGGAGATAGTCCAATATGACCTAGTGTGGATAAAATATAATCTCCAGAAAGATAAATTCATTCAACATATGAAAAAAATAAGTTAAAAATTAATAAAGGAACCCATTTCTAAAGAAAAACTTCAGTCTACTAATTAAAGGGATCATCAAGTATCAGGCAAATTATTTTCTAAAAAAAGAAGCCTAATTTTTGTGCATATTCTTTAGGAAAATAAAAACTCCCTTGAACGCTTAGCAGAACACTGTATCTACCAAAAGGTCCTAAAAAATCCAGAAAAGAATGTAAAGTTCTGTAAAATTCTGAATAAAAGATTTTTCAAATTATGAACCCCACATTTCCCACAAGCCATAATTTATTTGCAAAACAATGCAGATATACACAGTAAAGCATATATGCCACTTTTCTATAAATGATTATTCTAAAACAGACATCATTAAGATGCAAATCCAAATAAGGATTTGAAAAATGGAAAAACCATGACATAATTAACCAATGAAGAACCCAAAAACAGAGTAACAAATAGTGTAAATTTTAAAACAAAAAGAAACCTCTTACTATAAAACAGTGCAAAGAGAAAAAAATAATACTTAGCAGAAGTGTATATATATAAAATTAACATTAATAATCTTGTTTATTCTTTATTAATTAAATTAATTACTTATTAATCAGGAGAAAAGGTGAAAAGGGACACTAAAATATATTAAATTATTTATCATGACTAAAGAGAACAATTGAAAATATTACTCACATAGAAAAATACATAGAAAAGTTGGAATATTTTCCACCCATAAAACTAAACATAGTTACAATTAAAAATTCAGTATGCCTTCTATATTCATGAGAAATACAGAAAAAAACACTTTCTAAAAGAACAAAGGAATTTAAGGCAAGATATAAAAAAAGATAAAAGTAAGGTCAAATATATTAATTATGAATATAATAATGACAAAATTTCAAACCACCCCTAAGCAGTGAAATCAAAATATTAAATGAATGCCATTTACAAATTTATGAAAGTGATTAATAAAAAATGATTAACGAAGGCCAATCACATAAATGTAAATAGAAGATAGTAATATTTACAGCAGAAAAAAACAAATCAATACAAAAGATTACATTTTAAGGCAGACATATTGTTGATTAACAAGTGTGACATTCATTATACAATTATGATATCAAAGATAAAACTAAATACCTAGAAACGTGTGAAAATATTGACAATATAATGGGAGATTTTAAAACATCAGATTTTTTGCTAGATTATACACATGAAAATAGCAATCTGATAATATAATTGATTAGATTGATTCAATATATATGCATTCAACTTTTATCCAAAAAAACAGAACACATATGTGTAACATTTACTAATTCTTCACAAAAATGATTGTATGAAAATGATAAATTCCAAGAATTAAAATTGAGAGACTAAATTTTAATACAATACAATAAAAACTTTACTTATAAAAGCTGAAGGAAAATATCCAACAACCCATGGATTTTATATTTATCTTCAATTTATGGGGTCAAGAAATAAAGACCTGTAAATCTACTTCAAATGTTGATGTCCTAACAGGGAAGAAACATACCATCCCCACATCATACTCCTCTTGGTCATGGGACAATAGCCAGTACAGGATTGAGGTCCTTGACAGATAGAAAACAAATCAGGTAAAACTTTTGATCTTTCAATCTTTTGCCTGAAGGCAAAAACTTGAATGTGGTACAAAAAGAAAATCATAGAATATCATCAATTCACAGAGTTGAGGAGGTAGGGATTGTAGTTCAGGAAGGCAGAGGGAATTGTAATTAGTGTATCAAATTCCTGACAGGAAAAAGCTGATAAGAGAAACAACTTTATAAATGTGCTGATGCATCCCCTTGAGTCTAGACTGAATACAAAGTTGGACATGCATAGGGTGAAATTCAACAATGTCTCGCAAAAAAGTTGGAGAAGTCGTTAGGTAAAGAGTTCAGGATGTCCCAGAGAACTTAAAATGTTTAAGTTCTGAACAACCATAGTGGAAAGCTCACTTTGAACACAGAGGCATTCAGTGAAAATTCCAAAGAATTCATGTCTTAGTAATATGAGGTTAAATGGAACCTCACATAAATGCTACTCTAGACCGCCTTAAAAAAATAAAACCTTAAAGGCAATACTTAAAGAGATCATGTTGATCAGCAAGTAGCTGGTCTGCCTGCCAAAAATAACTCAAATCTTCCAAAGATGATAACCAGGTCCAGGTACTAAATAATGTAATATCATAATTCCTTGCAACCAATTGAAAATTACTAAATGAGTAAAAAAAAAAGGAAGGAAAATGTGACCCATAACCAGGATAAAATCTGTAAAAGAAACAAATCAAAAAATGACAAAGATGGTGGAATTAGCAAACCAGGACTTAAAATATCTTCAACAGATATTCAAATATAGTCGAAGATTTAAGAGAAATCATGAATCAAATTGAGAAAGAAACGAGGTGTAGTGGGGCCAGAATCCTCAGAATTGGGGAATGAATGAAAGACTAGAGTAGACTTATTGTCATTCTAGCAACGGAAGAACTTTTATCATTAGGTGGAGACAGTGGCCACTGGAGTTTCTGAGGGGAGGGAGAGGGAAAAATAGGTATAATTTGGGGGCATTTTTGGAACTTGGGAATTATCCTGAATGACATTGCAATGACAGATACAGTCTATCATATATCTTGTCATAACTTATAAAAATGTGTGGGAGAGAGTGTAAACTACAGTGTAAGCTATTATCCACGCTTAGTGGCAGTGCTCTAAAATGAGTTCATCAATAGTAACAAATGTATTACACTAATAAAGCATGTTGTTAATGCGGGAAAATATTGGAGGGCTAGGGAGGGAGGCATATGGGAATCCCCTATATTTTTATGCCACATTTATGTAATCTAGGTATCTTTTTTAAAAAATTAAAAAGTATATTACAAAAAAAAGCAAATGAAATTGCCAATCCCCATCTGTAACTACAACTCTTGCATCAACATCCCATCACCCCTGGACGGACTCTGTTTCCTGGTCCTTCCGTCTCTGTTCCCTGTTCTCATCGCTGGCGTCTTTCTCCCATGGATCTGGTCAAAGTGGCATCACCTGAGCCCATCCCGCAGCAGCCAGGGGACCCAGCCACTGTCCATGGGCTACCCTTCAAAATTCAGTATTCATATTCTTTGATGTAATGAGTGAACAGTTGGCTAAAGAATTGCTATTAGATGAAGCTGATGCTTTTCCTGAAGTTGCTGTTGCTGAAAAACCATTTATTCCTGGAGAAAACATTGATACCTCGAGGGACTTGATGCTGGCTCAGATGCTGCAGGTGGAATTTGACAGAGAATATGATGCACAGCTGAGGCATGAAGAAAAAAAGTTCAATGGTGATAAGAAGGTTTCCATTTCCTTTGACTATTATCAAAAAGTGGATCCTTATGATGACAGAGGTAGCTCTGAAGAGGGTGACCAGCAAGATACTCATGACAATCCCTACATACCAGTAAAACCAACCCTACTCCCAAAATGGTTTTATTGGAAAAAGAAAAGACATCACCACCAAACATGGTAAAGTAGTTTGTGGGAGAAAGAATACAGCAAGAATGGAAAATTTCTGACCTGAGTTTGAGATAGGAGATGGAATTGGAATGGATATTTTAAAACAACAGGCCTATACAGAAGAACATCGACGTGCCCACCTCCATGAAAAAAAAAGAGCAATCTACTGCAGAAAAAGCAGTTTATCCTAAGACAATTTTACTTTTGTATAAAATGATCAACTCTAGGATGTTAGAGACAATAACTGGCTGTATTAGTACAGGAAAGGAATCTTTTGTCTTATGCATACGAGGGAGCATGGAAGATGCAAAGGAGGATAATAAAGTTATACCGACATTATGTGCTATAAAGGTATTTATATTCTTAATGAATTTAAAAATCATGACAAATACATTAAAGATGATTTCAAGATTTAAAGATCACTTCAGCAAATTAAATCTATGTAGGATCATCTGCATGTGGGCAGAAAAAGAAATGCACAATCTTATAAGAATGCAGAGAACTGGAATTCCTTGTCCAAAAGTTGTAATGCTCAAGAAACACATTTTAGTTATGACTTTTGTTGGCTAGGATCAAGTTCCAGCCCCTAAATTAAAAGAAGGGTTCAGTAGTAAAGAAATGAAAGAAATCTACTATCAAACTCTTCATATGATGTAGCAGTTATATAACAAACAAATGCTTGTACGTGCAGGCCTCAGTGAGTATAATATGCTGTAGCATGCTGGAATGGTCTGGTTGATTGATGTCAGTTAGTCTAAAGAACCAACCTGTCCTCATGTCCTGGGGTTCTCTTCCAAGACTATAGGAAAGCCTCACAGTTTTTCCTGAAAGGAGGATAAAGGAAGCCCTTGGTAAAAGAAAACTCTTCAATGCTATTTCAAGTTTAAACATCTCAGGAGGTAATGAAGCTTTTTTCTTAACTCAAAGAGAAGCTTTGGAGAAGGTAAATGAAGATCATGTTCAGACAAATGGGCAGAAGCCTGCTTCATTTCTTAAAGATGATTGAGGCCTGCCAGTACTATATGATGAATAACATCATTACTCACTGCCTTTAAATGTTAGCATAGTGGAGATTGTCAGCTGTTAGTGGCAAATTAAGTTATAGGTGACTTGAAATAACAAAAAAGGAAACATAAAAGAGTCTACAATGGTGCTTCTGTGTTGGTTTATTTTCTTGTAACCTGTATGGCAGATGATGTGGAATTTTTAGCTCAGCATTGAGAGAATAGAGTGTCACTATCTTTTATCTTATGAATAGGATAATGTAATTTTTTAATAGCTAAATGCTATCTAGCTAAAATAGACCTGAATTGACATGATTTATGGTATAAAATATATTGATGAGAATTTTTAAAAATTAGGTTACATTTCCAAATATGGGAAGAAAGGACATAAGTGTTTACAAGAGAGGATTTTATTACAGTATATTTGCTTTTCTTTCTCAATTCTTTTTCTAGACAAAATTTTCTTCATTGAGTGGGTATTATAAATGGAAAATTGATTTCAGAATAGCTGATGGAAATGGACATAAGCAATGTTATATTGGCACATCATGAAAATGAACTGAATTCTACTTTGGATTTCTGGAAGAGATAAATATATAAGAACTTCTTAAATATCCAAATACATTTTTATTTGACTTTCAGTTTTCCTACATTTATGTAAAGTGGTTAGGCTCATGATATAGCTGCCCTGCATTTATAATGAAAATGTAAGTTTTTAATAAGAAAATAATTTAAAACTTAACCATGTTTGATATATCATAATGAAATCAAAGAAACAAAGTTCAGTTTACATTTTACTCAAATTATAAATTTACTGATTTTTGAGAGAAATATGGCAAGGTAGTAAAAATAGTGAATAAGCGAAAGAAACAAATGACATTTACAGACATGTAAAAATTCAATAGCAAAATGAAAATATCATTAGGTAGCATTAAAAGTGAAAAAGACAATACAGAAGAAAAGATCATTGAACTGGAATTTCAATATCGACTATGTAATATGAACCAGGGAGAACAAGTATTTTTTTAAAATTAGAGACAGTGCCGTATGGGACAGTAACAGTCAACTATACATATAGAGTGATGTCAGCAAAAATATTTACCTCTAAAACCTTGTACCTCTATAGAAACATCAAAAAATCTAAATAAAACAGTCATAATCAACTTTATGAAAACAGCCAAGGGTTTACAACAATCAAGCAAATGCTGAATGAAGAAAATAGCAACGTAAAATTGGCAGGAAAACTTTGTGGCATTGTACTAGCCATGTGCACCCCGTCCCTGGCACAGGGACAGTCTTGAAAAGGACAACTCAAATTTTCACAGTGGGATGCTGTTCCAAAGAGAGTGGAGTAGACCTTATTCTCAAATAATTGCAGGTGTCTATAGCCTACTGGATAAAACCTGAAGGACTGACACAAGGTGCTTGAATTTGTTTCACCTAATTCAGAACTCACACAGGACAAAAAAACACAATATAAACAACAAAAAAGCAGGCATGCAGTTCTTAAAAACATCATAATGCAAATAACAAAATATTGCAATAGTATCAAACAATAGAGTACAAAAACTATAGAAGAAGAGCACCAAAAGCCAAGAAGAAAATCTGGAAAAAGAATTTCTTTGTAAAGATAGGGCATTCAAATGTACCAATGAACACTGGAGAATTTAGAAAATCTCACCCAGGGCTAGACCCACCATCAGAAAAGACCTGAAAAGACACTAAGACTCACATATGGCTGACCTCAAGGCTCAGTCCAAGAAGGAAATAGAAGCTAACGAGGAGATGTAAATGGCCTGGCTAAGCATTGAAAGATGGTCCAGCACAGAGCCAATGTGCAAAATCTGAGGTATATTTTCCTCTCTTCTCCTCCCTTCCCCTTCTCTCCCCTCCCCTTCCATCTCCTTCCCAACTCCTCCCTAACCCCACCATCTGTTCCCCATCCAGTTATCTGCATTGGGGTTCTTGGCATTCATGGAAATCTCTGTCAATATAATACCTGAAAATTAGCTAAATGAAGACAGACCTTAGAGATGATACACAATTAAGAACACAGACTTTACAAAAACTGTTTAAAAAGTTCACCAAACAAACAGCTACAGCAAAAAAGCAGACCCTAAAGGGGAGGAAGAATACGATTTCCTGATTTACTACATTATAATATTCAAAGTTTTTCATTTTCAGCAAAAGATTATAAGGCACCCAATTAGCAAAGAAAAATAAATACAAGGCATCCAATTGGAAGGGAGGAAGTAAAACAATGCCTATTCACAAAAGACATGATCCTATATAGTAGAAAACCCCTATTTGTAGGGTACAAGATCAACAAATAAAATCAGTTGTGTTTTTATACACCAGGAGTGAATAGATAAATGAACCGGAAAAAACAATACTATTTACAATGGCATAAAAAAAGAATAAAATCCTAAGAATATATTTAACTATGGAGGTGAAAGAATGTACAGTGGAAACAACAAAACATTGCTGAAAGAAATTAAAGTTGTTAATGGATTTGAAGACTTAAAATTGTTAAAATTACAATAGTATCTGAAAGACTATACAGATTCAATTCAATTCCTATCAGAATTCCAATGACAGTTTGGAAAACTGGGGGAAAATTTTTCTAAAATTAATATTCAATTCCAATATAGACTTAACAGTCTTGAAAAAGAAGAACAAAGTTGGAGGTCACATACTTCCCAATTTCAAAGTACTCTACAAGCCTACAATATTCAAAGCAGGGTAATAGTAGCAAGAGGATAGACATATAGAACAACAATGTAGAATTGAGATCCTACTTATAAACCCTCACATCTACGATCAATTGATTTTATACAAAGATGCCAAGACAATTAGATAGGGAAAGCAGAGTCTCATCAACAAATGGTGCTGGGAGAAAAGAATATCCAAATTCCAAAGATTGATGTTGGACCCTTACCTCACTCTATATGTAGATTAATTCAAAATGGATTAAAGACCAAAATATAAACACTAAAACCACAAAACTCTAAGAAAAATATAAAATATATGAAGAATTTCAACAACTCAACAACAAAAAGATAAACAACCCAAATTAAAAGTAAGCAAAGGGCTTGAATAGGCATTTCTCCAAAGAAGATATACAAACAGCCAAGAAAAACATGAAATGATGCTTTATGTATTTGGGGAAAATCAAATCAAAACCACAGTGAGATATCACTTTACAACTACTACGATGTCTATTTTAGTCAGGGTTTTCTAGGCAAACAGAATCAACAGGAGATATCAGTAAATAGTATGAGATTTTATAACAGTTTCTTATGTGACCGTGGGGATGCACAAGTCCAGGTTCCACAGACAGGCTGCAAACCAGGGGCTCTGATGAAAGTCCAGTAAAGGTCTTTGATGAGTTTCTGGGAGACATTGGCTGTCCAAAGACAATCTAGGAAATTGTCTCTGAATGCTGAAATCACATCCCCTTTTAAGGCATTCAACTTATTGGATAAATTGTCACTGGTTGCTGACAGCAATCTCACTGGTTGATGCAGATATAATCAGCAATCTATGCAGTAAACTCACTGATGACTAAAGTCCACAAATGTTCTTGCATTACAATTAGCTCAGTGCTTGCTTGACCAAACAACTGGGCACAATTACCTGGCCAAGTTGACACTTTAGCTTAACCATCACAATGGCTATAATTAAAAAAACAGAAATTAACAAGTGTTGGCAGGAATGTGGAGAAATTGGAATATTCATGCTTGGCTGATGGGAATGTAAAATGGTTCTGCTGCTTTGGGAAACAGTCTGGAAGCTCTTCAAAATGTTAAACAAAGAATTACCATATGACCCAACAATTCTATTTGTAGGTATATACCCAAAATAATTTAACAGAGGGACTCAAACAAATATAGGTATAGGTATGATGACAGCAACACTATTTACTGGAGGTATAAGATGAACCCAAACAAATGCCCATCTATGAATGAATGGATAAACAAATTGTAGTATATACATACAATGTAATATTATTCAGCCATAAAATAAAAACAAAATACTGATTCATGCACAACATGGATGAACTTCCAAAACCTTGTGCTAAGTGAAAGATGCCAGACACAAAAGGCCACACACCGTATCATTCCATTTGTATGAAATATCCAGAATAGGTAAATCCATAGGTATAAAAGAAGACTGGTGTTTGTCAGGGACTGAGAATAGGGGAAGTGAGGAGTAACTGTTTAATTTATGCAAGCTTTCCTTTTGGAATTACACAGAGGTGATGGTTATACAACATTAGAATATACTCAAGGTCATTGCACTGTTCAATTTAAAATGGTTAATTTTATGTTATCTGAATTTTACCTCAATAAAAAATGCATGTAATTAGCATAAAAAGAAAGTAAAGCAAGTCACATCAATTCAAGTATTTCAAAATCAACACTAAAAGAAAAGTCATGAAAGAAGAAGAAAAAAGAAACATTATCCACAAAAAAATAGAAATAAATTATAAAGTCTTTTCACCTAAAATATGCAGGCCAGAGAGCAATAAAATAACATCTCTAAAATACTAAAAGAAATTTTCCATGTATAATTTCAAAGTAAGTGAAACTATCATTCAGTAATAAAAGTAAAAACATTTCAGAATTTTTAAAAAGTTGAAATTTGTGGTCAGCAAACCGGCATTAGAAAATATGTTATGGAAGCTCTTCAACAAGAAGTAAAATGGTGCCAGATAAAAACAAGGAACTATACCAAGGAATGAAGAGTGCCACAAATTGTAAAGAGATAATTCTCAGGGAATAGGAGTTTTTAATTGTTAAGTAGCTGGTGTAGATAATTTTGTTTTTTTTAGCATCATCATGGATTGTCTTGAATAATTGAATCAATAGTTATGTTTAAGTGTAAGAAAGACAAAGCACAAAATACATCAATTTTAATATATAGGACTTTAGGGCATTGGTGGTTCAAACATTTTTTTCAAAACCCATTTTGGTTCATATACTGAAAAGAAGTTAAATTTCTTTTGAACTACAGAACACAAGTCTATGAGATTTTCACTTGTGAAATAATAGTTCTAGACATACATAGGCTGCCCTAGAGTATAGTTCTTCTTTATAGTCTTTTTTAAAAAGAAGCTTTAGATTACAAACATGGAATACATCCTGACTATTTAACTGTAACCATGTTTAATTTTATGTGCAAACAATATTTGTACCATCTCTATGTGTTTTCCTTTTCTTTTTTGTTTTTGCATTCTTTAGTTATCTTTTTTTTTTCTTGAATCCATTTTATTTTTTTACAGTTTATTTTTATTTTTAAAGAAGATAATATAAATGCTACATCAAAAATATAGGGGGGCAGATTGTGGGAACATGGCCGACGGGTTAG
>JAQZBX010092796.1:0-12237 GCA_029593785.1 Cabassous unicinctus
TTGTTACATTATATTAAGTGGAAGGATTTTTGTGGTATAAATTTGGGAAGAAGATTGTATAAGGATGTTGAGTGTACTGTAATGGATACATATTTTGGCAACCCAGGATCCAAACACCCTTCCTATTTTGGAGGAATCTCTTCTCCCACTATGAAAACTAAATGGAAGAAATATTTCTTTTCCTTGCTCTGGCAGCAGAGCGTATCACTCAGCTCAGCCAATCAGATGTCATTGCCGAGGACTTTGAATCTTGAGGAAGTGATATATAGATTCAGAGCAGCATCTGAGTCAAGGGTCCACAAGTGAGGTGGCAATGCCAGTGGCAACAGGGACACTGGCCCACAGGTGGGCCAGTGGTGGCAACAAATAGCCAACGGTTGCAATGTCCTTGGATGCAACTCAAGCAGACAGTTTTGGGGACATTTTCTAAGTGTTGTTCTTGACTGTCCAGCCTCCCTGACATACTGCCTCAGTTTTCTGATCCATCCTGTTGATTCTTTGTGTTACCTAGAATCCTTAAAATAAATGCCTTTTTCTGAAATATACTTAGCCAGAGCTGGTTTCTGTTGTAATATGGAATCCTGGCTAGTTCAAAACCATTTTCCTCAATGCAGACATGGTGAAGTTCTTCTACAGCATCTAACAACCTCCCAGTGGTCATGTGGTCATGGTTGAGAGCCTCCAAGTTCTCATATGCCTTTGTGTCTTTGAGAATCTCCGACAGTTTAATCATAGCTATTTATTTTCATATTTTTTGATATTCGGTTTCTGGAAGTTTGAGATATTCATCTACCTTGCCAATCTACACTTCCTTGGCTATAACAAACCCTAGGCTGATATTATCTTTCTGAATATTCCTAGAATTCTCATAGTTACAATAAGCTCTTTGTTGGTCAGAAATGTTTTCAAAAATTGCATTCCTTTTTTCTTCTACCTTTTAAAGAAATGAAATTGTTAGTAAGATAAGTAGAGAATTCTTTGTCTTATATGGTTTTAGTTAAATTGCACGCATATAGATTATTGAGGTCCCTTGTAATTATTATTACATTAGAGAGAGATGAATGGGAGGTGGTGCAAATGGAGTTGAATGTTTGAAAATCAGGACATCGTCACAGGGCAGACCTCAGAGAAGTCAGCAATGAGCAGAGGAGATTGAACTTTTGGGAAGAGAAATAGATGTTTCCAGAGTGCTTATATACTGTTAGAAATATAAGTGCATAGGGGGCTGGAATGCTCAGATCGGTTGATTAGAAATATAGGGATGCCAAAATACAACCAGAAGATAATAGTGAACGTGAGATAATAAGAAAAAGAATCAAAGTTTATGTAAAGGTATCAAGCTATGATAGTCTAATATATGCATCTTCTCTGTAGGAACATAGCCACCAATGGTATTTCAGTGTCATTGGCAGTACATTCTTATAGAGATCTTTAGCTAAATAGGAGAGTTGCTGATCTCATGTCCACTGCCAAAATATGGCTCCCTGACCACTCCTTTCAGGCTCCCATATGACCATCCCAATTATTTTCAGGTGCACCTACTTTAAAAGTGGGTACAATCCAGTAGACGAGGGTAGAGGTTGAGATGTGTTAATACAGTTCTCCGAGAGTATGAGTGCACCCACACAACTGTGTCCCTGGTGTTCCCCAATGCCTGGGGCACACATTAAGAATAGTTCCCTCCTCAGATGGCTTCACTCAGATATTCCATGTTAATTAAAGTTGGGAATTACTTTCTTTGCTCTTAATCACACATACATCCACTGTTATCTTGGGTTGTGGTACTAAAATTCATCTTTTTATTACAAAACATCTACCATCTCCTTGGCTAAGCCCCTGTGGTATACCCTTTTCTTTTTCCTCCTAGCCTGCCTCATCCATACCACCACTAATAAAAGCTCTCCATAATTACCTTGTGACAGCCTTCTCCTTGCTCCATGGGCTTTGTCTTTTCTTCTGCATGCTCTCCTCCCTTCCAGCCATGTTCACCAGTGTTTTCTATCAGTAGAACTCAGCCTTCCCCTTCCTTAGGTTAGGGGTGGGGCTCAGGATTCTGCCTTTTAGCAACCTCTCTAGGGAGTGCTGATGCAAGCTGAAAGGGAAAGCCCATTATGAAACCCCTGCTTCATTGAAGAGTGATATTGACCATGCTCATCTGTGACCTTTGCTACCACTTCACATATATGCAACTTAATCATTTGCAATCTGGCGAGAAACCAGAAGAAAGAAAACAGAACTTGGAGAAAGGTAGACCTAGACTGGAATCTTGCTTCTAGCATTTATTAGTTGTATGACTTAGGGGATGTCGCTTTAAAAAACTGAATCTCGGTCTCCACGTGCGTGGCCCAGAGCTTGCTGTGGAGTGTCTTCCAGAGGGTTGATAAAAGCAGGAGCGGTGTATCCGCAAGGAGCTTCAGCAAGCACTATCCAGTGGTCTGTGGACTCCATGCAATCCTGTGACTGTCAGGTCCACCATATCTATGTTTCACAAAGAGAACAAGTCTGGTGTGAACGTCAGTGGGTTCACTGGCATCTGGAATCACATCACAGACTGGCAGAACGTCATCTGCACCTCCGACAGGGACAATTCTGTGATGACTGACAAAAACGAGCTCAAGCAGGCACCCTCAGATTTTGGGTACCAGCTCTCTGACCAGTTTCACAGTATCCTTATTAGAAAGTTTGACAGACAAGTAAGAGGACATATTGCCTTTGATGACTTCATTTACGACTGCATAGTCCTGCAGAGGTTGACAGATATATTCAGACACTATGATGCCGACCAGGACGGCTGAATCCAGGTGTCTTTCAAGCAGTATCTTTCCGTGGTCTTCAGCACCGTGTAGCACCAGCCTATACGAGCAGCAGTGGGACTCGTGGAACAAAGACTGGAAATGCCAAACCTCTTATCCTGTCACTTAATGAGAAAGAATATGGATGCAGCTCGATGCTGTTCTTCCTAAAAATTTTATATAATTAATATTTAGAGACTTGACTGTGTATGTGGATAAGCTAATTAATGTTTTTGCAATCTTATTAGCTGTATCAATATTCAGATACAAACATTTGATTTGGTGACTAATTGTGCCACGAGGTAAATGTCATAATTCAGATACTCTGCAGGAACAGAAATGCATCAAGTGCTTTTCTGATACCTCTAGCTCTATAGTGGAAATACTTCTATTAGTCAGTAGGAATTTTAAATGATAGGGAATTTGAACATAAGGCTTTTTATGTGCCTTCCTTTTCTAAAAAGGACTTTATTGTATTCATCTGAATATACAGTGTAAGCAATAAAGCAAATGGTAAAGACAAAAACAAAACAAACAAACAAACAAAAAACCTGAGACTCCTGGAGTGATGTCACCTAGATGGCAGAATAAGAAGTTTTAAACAACAAGCAGAAATTGTCAGAACCATCTCTCTCAGAGCTCGGGAAAAGAGTTAAAGAGTTGCAGAAACAGGGTGGGCACTGAATCAAGAGGAAGGAAACAAAAATTGTCGGAAAACTTCCTGGCAGCATTGCTGGCCCTTCTCTTACCCCTACACAGCTCATTGCAGAGCCATCCTGCACTCCCAGAGCAGGTACTTATAGAGTGCATGTGTCTCTGTACCAATCTGTCTATGGCAGCCTGAAAGACTCACTGCAGGCACACCATTCCAGAACTCACCCAGCAGGTGGAAGAAGTCCACAGGGCAGTTAAAATGCTGTAAGAAAGCAATCAAATATCAGCTGCCTGAGGCAAAGGATTACTGCTTTAAGACATACATACATCACCCAATACAGGATGGAAAGACCATTTCTTAGGGGTAAAGGGGATATTTGGATCTGTATAAATGAGAGAATTTCTAAGGCATATGTACATACCCAGAACAAGATGATGCTCAGAAAAGACCAGGAAGACCTTACATTTTAACCTTGGGCTGTTCTTTAGACCCATTGTCAGGATGCCTAAATTCTGAAGGACAGCACTTCCACAGACCAATCTGTGAAACCTGGGAAAAGTGTTTTCCTCCCCTCCCTCCCTTCCTTCCTTTCCTCCTTCTTTCTTTTTATTAGTTCCTGGCACTGAAGAAAATCTCAGTCATAACACCAGCTGGGTACAAACTTAAGGAACAGATACCGCAGAAACTAAATTCCAGAGAAAACACATTAAAATATTTTACTGTCTAGTGTACAATAAAAGATTAAAGGGCATGAAAAGAAAGAAGAAATGATGGCCCATGCAAAGGAGCAAGAATTAACACTAGGAATTATTAATAAGGATGACCAGACTTTGGACATACTAGACAAAGACAAATGCAAAAGACAAAGAGAGAATCCTGAAAGCTTCAAGAGATAAGGCAATAAGACTAACTGCTGATTTCTCATCAGAAACCAACGAGGTAGTGGGATGACATATTTAATGTGCTGAAAGGAAAAAAAAAATTGCCAACCAAGAATTGTATAGCTAGCAAAACTGTCATCCAAAATGATGGGGATATTAAGACATTTCTAGATAGAAAAATTCTGAGGGAGTTCATCACAACTAGACCAGAAACACTAAAAGGAATTCTTCAGGTTGAAAGGAAAGGACTTTAGACAATAGATCAAAGCTGCATGAATAAAGTAAGATATCCAGTAAAGGTAACAACATAGGTAAATATACATGCCAATACTAGCGTATTTTTGGTATGCAACCCTACTTTTTCTTCTTATAGGAATTAAAAGGTGAATGAATAAAAAGTAACAATAAATCTAAGGTTTGGGCACACAAAGTATGAAGATGTAATTTTTTACAAGAACAGCATAAAGGTGGTGGGATAGAATGGTGTAGTAACATAGTTTGTGTATGCTATCGAGGTCAAATTGGTATCAAATCAAGCAAGGTTGTTATGGATTTGGAATGTTAAATTTAAGTCCCATGGTAACCACAAAGAAAATATTTGAAAAATGTACACAGAAGGAAATGAGAACAATTCTAAAGGTCAATGATACAAAAGAAGGCCATAAAAGAAGAATTGAAAGACAAAGAAGGTATAACACTTATCAAAACCAAATAGCAAAATGGCAGAGGTAAAACTTGCATTATCCATAGTTACTTTAAATTATATGGGTTAAACTCTAAAGTGAAAAGGCAGAGGCTGACAATATGACCAACAATATACTATTTACAAGAGACTCACCTTAAATTCAAAACATCAGTACATTGAAAGTGAAAATATGGAAAAAATATTCCATGAAAATAGTAACAAAGGAGAATGGGAGTGATTATACTAATAACAGACAAAACAGACAAACTGCTAAAGGAACAAATAAGGATACTATATATTGATTAAAGGGTCAATTAATCAAAAACATATAAAAATTATAAGCATATATGCACATAAAACAGAACCCCAAATAACATGAAGCAAAATTTGACAGACTTGTAAAGAGAAATAGATGTTTCTACATTAATAGTAGGAGACTTTAATACACCAGTTTCAGTGATGGATAGAGCATCTAGACAGAAGGTCAATAAGGAAATAGAGAACTTGAACAATGTTACAAACCAGCTAGACCTAACAGACATATATCGTATTTTACATCCAACAATAGCAGAATATACATTCTCCTCAAGTGCACAGAGATCATTCTCTAGGATACACAATATGTTAAGTCACAAAACAAGTCTCAATAAATTTTTTAGTAAATCAATTTTATTGATACATATTAATAAATTATAAATCCATCCAAAGTGTACAATCTATGGTATTCAGTATAATCAGAGTTGTGCATTCATCACTTCAGTCATTTTTAGAGCATTTTCATTATTCCAACAACAATAATAAAATAAAAAACAAACAAGCAAAACTCATCACCTCTCAATCTCTCTTTGCTTCCCCTGCCATACATAGCTGCTATTCTGTATCCTTCTCTCTAGTGTATTTGTATTTATATTGTATAAAAACAGTCTTATATATGCAATATCAGCCATATTCATATTTTACATGAGGTTTCATTACGTTAAACAGTCCCATGTTACATTTTTTGGCTTTCCTTCTAGTAATATACATGACCTAGATTTACCCTTTCTAATACTGTCATACCAATATATAATAGCTCTGCTAGTTATACACACTATGATGTGCTTTCACCATTTCTATTCATTTCCAAAGCCCAATAAATTTTAAAAGATTGAAATCTTGCAAAGTACCTTCTTTGATCACAGTGGAATGAATCTAGAAATCAATAACAGAGGGAGAACTGGGAAATTCACAAATATGTGGAAAGTAAACAATGCACTCTTAAATAACCAATAGGTCAAAGAAGAAATCACCAGGGAAATTAGGCAATATCTTGAGATGAATGAAAATGAAAACACAATATAACAAAACTGATAGGACGCAGCAAAAGCAGTGATCAGCGGGAAATTTATAGTTCTAAATGCATACTTTAAAAAGAAGAAAGATCTCAGATCAATAACCTAATCTCACACCTGGAGGATCTAGAAAATGAAGAGCAAATTCAACCCAAAATGAGCAGAAGGAAGGAAATAAAATTAGAGTAGATATAAATGAAACAGAAATAGAAAAACAATAGAGAGAATTAACAAAACATAAAGTTGGTTCTTTAAAAGATCAATAATATTGACAAAGACTGACCAAAGGAAAAAGAGAAAGGACACACATAACAAAAATCAGAAATGATAGAAGAGATATTACTATTGACTTAACAGAAATAAAAATGATTATAGGTGTATTCTATGAACAAACTAGATAAACTAGATGAAATGGACAAATTCCTAGAAACATTCAGATTACCTAAACTGGCTCAAAAAGGAATAGAAGATCTCAACAGAACAATAACAGTAAAGAGACTGAATCAGTAACCAATAACCTCCTGTCTCAGTCAGCCAAAGGGGTGCTGATGCAAAATACCAGAAATTGGTTGGTTTTCATAAAGGGTATTTATCTGGGGTAGAAGCTTACAGTTACCAGGCCATAAAGCATAAGTTTCTTCCCTCACCAAAGTCTGTGGCTAAGTGTTGGAGCAAGGCAGCCGCCCACGTTTGCCAGGGTTCAGGCTTCTTGGGTTCCTCTCTTCCCGGGGCTTCGTTTCTCTCCGGGCTTAGCGCCTCTGTTTCCTCCACAAGGTCAGCTGTAGACTATGAGGCTCTCTAGGCTTTGCCTTTCTCTCCACAAGGCCAGCTGTGAACTGTCAGGTGATCGGCTCGTGTCTTTTCCCAGAGCCTTCTCTCCTTCCTCACAAACAAGGTCCTCTGTTTGCTTAGTCCCTTGGACTCCAGCATTACCACTCCAACATCAAAACTGCTTCAACTCTGTCCTTTGCCTTGCCTTTTATATTTGATTCCCCCACCCACCAAGGGGTGGGGCTCAAGGCCCTACTGACGTTGCCCAGTCAATGCCCTCATCATATTTAATCATGCCCAGATTAATAGACCAGTTTACAAGCATAATCCAATATCTATTTTTGGAATTCATAACTATATCAAACTGCCAAACTGCTACACCTCCCAACAAAGAAAAGTCCAGGACCAGATGGCTTCACTGGTGAATTTTACCAAACATTCAAAGATTAATAACAGTCTTTCTCAAACTCTTTATAAAAAGTTGAAGAGGTGGGAACATTGTTTATTGTTCTATGAGGCCAGCATCATCCAAATACTAAAGCCAGATAAAGAGAGCACAAGAAAACAAAATTACAAATCAATATTGCTTATGAATGTACATGTAAAAATCCACATCAAAACACCAGCAAATTGAATCCAATAGCACACTATAAAGATTATGCACCATGATCAAGTGGGATTCATCCCAGGATTGCAAAGATAACTCAACCTAAGAAATCAATTAATGTAATACACCACATTAATATAATGAATGAAAAATGACATGACTATCTCTATTGATGCAGAAAAGGCATTTGAAAAAATCTAGCATCTTTTCTTTATAAAAACAGTCAGAAAATGAGGAATAAAAGGGATATTTCTTAATATGATGAAGGGCATGAAAAACCCCACAGCTAACAGTATACTCAATGGTGAAAGACTGAAGCTATCCCCCTAAGATCAGATACTTGCTTTCACCACTTATATTTCACATTTGTATTGGAATTCTAGACAGAGCAATTAGGCAAGAAAAAGAAATAAAAGGCAACCAATTTGGAAAGGAAGAAGTAAAATGATCCCTATTTGCAGATACCATGAGCCTATATATAGAAAATATTGAAGAATCTACAAGAAAGCTTTATTAGCTTTTAACTAGTTAATAAAGGAATTCAGCAGTGTCAGGTATAAGATCAACATGCAAAAATCAGTGATGTTTCCATATACCAGCAACGAACAATCCAAAAAGGAAATCAAGAAAATAATTCCTTTTACAATAGCATCTAGAAGAATTATATATCTAGGAATAAATTTAACCAAAGATGTAAAAGACTTGTACACTGAAAATCACAATACATTGCTGAAAGAAACTAGAGAAGACTTAAATAAGTGGAAAGATATCCTGTGTTGACAGATTGGAAGCCAATACTACCCAAGGTGATTTACAGATTTAACACAACCCCAATCAAAATTTTCGCACCCTTTTTGCAAAAATGGAAAAGCCAATCATCAAATTCATAGGGAAGGTCAAGGTGACTGGAATATTCAAAACCATCTTGAAAAAGAAGAACAAAGTTGGAGAACTCAGACTTCCTGATTTCAAAACTTATTACAAAGCTACAATAATCAAAATGGTGTGATACTGAAACAAGGACAGACAGAGTAAACCCGTGGAATGGAATTGAGAGTTCAGAAGTAATTCACAGAGTTATGGCCAATTGATTTTTTATAAGGGTGCCAAGTCCACTCAATGGAGAAAGAATAGTCTCTTCAACAAATGATGCTTGGAAAACTGGATATCCACATGCAAAAAAATGAAAGTGGACCCCTATCTCACACCAGACACAAAAATCAGCTCAAAATGGACCAACAACCTGAATATAAGAGCAAAAAGTATAAAACTCCCACAAGAAAATAGGGAAATATCTTCAGGATATTGTATTAGACCATAACTTTACACCAAAAGCATAAGGAACAAAAGAAAAAAATTGATAAATTGGACCTCATCAAAATTAAAAATTTTTGTGCCTCAAAGGACATAATCAAGAAAGTGAAAAGACAACCTACTGAATGGAAGAAAATATTTGGAAACCATATATCTGATAAGGGTTTAATATAAAAAATATATTAAGAAATCCTAGAATTCAACAACAAAAAGACAAACAACCCAATTTAAAAATGGGCAAAAGATTTGAATAGACATTTCTCCATAAAGATAATTGATTTTTAATAAGGGTGCCAAGTCCACTCAATGGAGAAAGATAAACGGCCAGTAAGTACATAAAAAGATGTTCAATATCATTAGCCTCCAGGGAAATGTGAATCAAAACCACAATGAGCTACCACTTCACATCCAATAGAATGGCTATTTTAAAAAAACAGAAAATATTTTAAATGTTGGTAAGGATGTAGAGAAATTGGAGCTCATGTACAATATTAGTGGGAATGTGAAATCATACAGCCTCAAAAAAATTAAACATAGAATGACGCATGTGACACAGCAATCCCACTTCTAGTTATATATCCAAAAGAATCGAAAGCAGGGACTGAAGAGATATTCAATGTTCATAGCACCTTTTTTCTCAATAGCCAAAAGTGAAAGCAATCCAAGTGTCCACCAACAGATGAATGGAAAAACAAAATGTGGTATATACATATAATGGAATCATATTCAGCCATAAAAAGGAATACATTTCTGATACGTGCTACAATATGGGTGAATCTTGAAGCCATAATGCTGAGTAAAATAAACCAGACACAAAAGAACAAATAATGTATGATTCCACTTATATGAAGTAACTAGAATAGGCAAATTCATAAAGTCAGAAAGCAGAGTAAACAGGGGTGGAGGGAGGAGGAGTGCAGGGTGTATTTTGGGGTGATGGAAAAGTCTTGGTAATAGATGGTCATGATGGTGGAACAACAGTGTGAATGTGACTAACCTCACTGTTATATGTTTGGGAGTGGTTGAGATGGGAAATTTTACCATGTATATATGTTACAACAATTTTGAAAAAGAGAGAGAGACTAAAGAGACAATGACAAGTAAATATGGTGCCTGATCCTGGAAGAGATCTAATAATGGAGGCGAAAATCCCAAAATGATATTACTGGGGAAACCGAAAAAAACTAGGATATAGATTGTATGCTTTATATCAATATTAATGTTCTGGAACTTGATAATTGTACTTATCCTTGTTCTTAGGAAATATGCATGAAAGTATTAAATGGTAAAGGATCATGATGTATGGATATGCAACCTATTCTCAAAGGTTTAGAAAATAGCTAGCTAGCTAGATAGATGATAAATGATGATGATGATAAGAGAGACAGAGAGAGAAAGAGAGAGCTGATTGATAGATAAGAGAGAGATGATAGATTAGATAGATTACATAGATAGATAGATAGATAGATACAACAAATGTGGCAAAATGTTAAAAGTTAGTAAATCTGGATATCTAGGCAGGGGGTATATTGGAGTAATATATTTGTATTAAGTTTGTGACTTTCCTATAAGTTTGAAATTATTTCAAAATTAAGAGTCTAAAAAATAAAAACAACAACAAAAAAGCAAGACTCCTAATTCCAGTCGAGTACACAGGATCGCTTTAAGGCTTAAATAGGGAAATATGCTTCCCTCTGCCAGTATGTGTTGAGCCCCTGGGCTCATTCCAGCTCCTAACGCCCAGTAGATACCAAGATAATGCCAATTCCTGTCTGGTGCCCACTTCCTCCCACAACCCTCTAAACCTGAAGGTCACCATTCGATCTTGGCTGGCTTTGTACCTGCCCTGCTGCCTCCTGCTTCTCTTAGATTCCTGAGAGATGGCACAGGGCATATTCCCAGAGGAGATCTTCCCCTTGATTCC
This sequence comes from Cabassous unicinctus, assembly GCA_029593785.1. NCBI lineage: Eukaryota > Metazoa > Chordata > Mammalia > Cingulata > Chlamyphoridae > Cabassous > Cabassous unicinctus. The sequence goes on from JAQZBX010092796.1 coordinate 10,961, forward strand.
TGATTAAGTCTTCTTCCTCGCATCTCTGGGTAGGAAACCCCAGGGTGGCAAGCTAGGCATTTGAAGAAACTCACAAGGGCCCCCTCCCCTTGCCCATGAAGCTGAGAGCTGGAGTCGGCCTCAAGTCACCTGCTCATTGCCTCCTGTCCCCTGCACAAAACCGAGCTCTTTAAAACCAAAAGAGCCTCCCAAGCAGAAGGCATGCATGGCCCATTTCTTGCCACCCCAAGGGTTATTTCATAACGGGAGGAGAAAGAGAATGCATGTGAAGAGGAGAAAAGAATGCATTATTTTTCTGGAAAGATGGGGGTGGTGGGAAGACTGTTCTTTACAGCACTGTTGTGCATCTTTAATGCTCATGCCAGGAACTGCCCTTCTGAAGACGGGGTCCTGAGTCAGGGAGGATGAGTGTCTGGCCAGCAGTCAGGGATGATCTCCTACTTCCACACCCAGTGGCCCTTGCTGGCCCTCATCCTTCTCCATCTATTTGTAGCATTTCACACTGTCGATAACGTCCACCAATTTACAGCTGCTGAAACAGTCTCCCCCACTGAATCAAGACAAAAATTCTTGTCTGGTACTTCAAGTCCTTCCTAATTTGGCCAAAATCCACCTTTCTTACTATATCTCTTACCATGTCCCTTTCGTTACCATATGTTCCATTTCTCCATAAATATCCATGACTGCCTACCTCCTGCCTATGCTCATGTTATGTTCTTCTCCAGAATTTCCCTTCCCTACCTCTCCACGTCTCATCCCTTCCCTGTACCCTCCCAAGCCACCCAGCTGGAATCCCTTCCCTTGGCTTCTCCTAAAGCTCTATTTTTTATCTCTCTTCTGACCGGTCATTTTTCTGCCTTGTCTTACCTTCTGTACTAGGTTGCGAGTTTGCTGGAAGGCAGAGACATTCTTATTTCTCTCTCCCCATAGTGATTGCATGCAGTGGACTCTTGGTAAATGATCTTCCATAAATTAGAGCATGAGTGAGCATCCACCAGAGGTCAGATACTAATGGGTTTCAAAATTCAAATTGACTTTCTTTGTTACACAAATGTTGTTATATAGATGTCTGAGCTGCTTCTTTATTTTCACCTGAGAATTACTGCACGTCCTTTCCCTCGGCCCATGCCATTCGACTGAAGTGAGCTGAGTAGGAAAAGTAGAGCTAGGCTAGAGATTTAGAAGCTGAGAACCTGGGCTGAGTATCAAAGAGGAATCCTGTGGCTGAGCCAAGTCCAGGAAGAGGAAAGTGCCCATGGCCAGGGATTCATAACTAC
>JAQZBX010092797.1:0-12229 GCA_029593785.1 Cabassous unicinctus
CCTCTTTCTTGGCAAAGGAGCTGGTGTGCGGCAGGAAGTCAGCGGCTCCACAAATAAGCTCGGAGGGAAGCATGCAAGCAAAGGGTGCAGGGTGCTGGGGAGGAAGGCTTCACAGACTTGGGGCGCAGTGGCGATGGGGCGTGGGGGGCAGGCAAGGCTCGGGGGCGAGATGAGGAAACCGAGGCATGGGGCATGGGGTCCCATCCCAGAGTCCGCTGGGCAGGGAAGGCCGGGTCTGCAGTGGCCACTGGCCCCGTGGCTGCCAGGGAGCTGAGCCTGAGGCAAGACTCAGCCTCCTTGGGGGCTTCAACTGTCCCCTTCCAGCCGGGCAGGTAGAGGGGAAGAGGTAGACGGTCGCCCCCGGGGGTGGGGGGAGGCCTCCCCAGCTCCCTGCACCTCCCTGACGAGGGGCCTTGGCCCCCTTACAGCCTGAGCCTGCCCTCGGTTTCCTCACCTGTTCTGTGAGAGGCCTGGCCTGGGTCTCCCAGGGCCCTTCCCAGCTTCCGGCTGAGCCTCGCCCACACCCCAGTGTGCTCCTTCAGGCCTTCGGACACCTCCTGCCTTGCAGCAGTGTGGAGCTCAGGGTCCCCAGGCCCCGAGTGGCGACCCCCAGCTCCCTCGGCAAGCCCACACTGGGCTGTCAGGCAAACGGCCCTTCCTAGGGACAGGCCTGTCATCAGGGGCCGTGGCTGCCCCCAGGCTGACAGCACCCACTGAGGCTCTAGCAAGCTGCTTTAATGGTAGAGAATTACTGTCGACCCCCAGCTTCCCAGAATCCCTCGAACACCAAGACAAATACGGCAGGCGAGGGGCGGTGGGACCCAAGAGCACAGCCTGGGGGTCCCGTTCATCATGCCGCCCCGGCAGGAGCCTCAACCTCAAAATGGAAGAAGTTTCCGCCTCGGTAGGTGGACAGAGAAATAAACGTGCTCCTGGGCTGGTTTTGGTGTCAGATGAGCAGAGGAGTGTAAATCGCGAGGATGACTCGAGGGGAATGTGGCCCTGTGCCTGGCCAGGTCCTGCCAGGCCGGCCCTCTGGGCCTCCGCCCACCAGATTCCAGGGCCCGTCCACGGGGGCTGGTCCTGCTGACCCAAAGGATCCCCAGCAAGCTTCTGTCCCCAAGGCGACTGCCTGCTGGCAGTGGTAGCCACGGGGCTGCTTCCCCTGGGTGAGCCCCAGGTGGTTTGGAAGTCCGGGGAGTGCAAGGCTCCTGTCCTTGGGTCCCCGAGCCTCTGTTTGCCTTCGCTGGCCAAGCAGTCATTGAGGAATCTGGCCGCAGGGAGACAGAGCTGCCAGGCTGGCGGGACACGCCCTCCGGCGAGCTGTGTTCTCCCCGCGCTGTAAACAGGCCTCGCCTCCCGTGATGCTGCCATGGTTATTTTCTGTGTTTTGCAAGAAACAATGTTTCTGTGATGTTTTACACTGCAATTTGCTCGTGGTTTTCCACAGGTGCCAAGTAAGTCTCCAAAGGCCACCGGTTCTGAAAACACGCACCGAGCAGCCAGCACGGCGCCGCCCACCTTTGGGGGCCGGGCCTGGGGGTCCACATCCTGCCTGCAGTATCACTCAGAGGGCAAGCCGCGGGCGGCAGAGGCTCCCGGCCCCGCGCAGCGGTGCCCACCTCGCCCTCCCCGCCCGGGGCCCAGGCACACCGCAGGAGGGCCCCCCCGGGCTCCCTGACACCTCCCCAGCTGGACGAGGAGGACCCGCAGGCTCCCCCCAGTTGGCTCTTCCAGGCCTCGAGGTCACCTGTCCCACCCGCCTGCCCTCGTCCAGCATCCTCTCCCTGCCACTGGCCCCAGACTACACCAGGCTCCCGGCCGGAAGCCGGCCAGCCGTCCCAGCTGCCTTCCCCACAGCCTCCCTAGCCCAAGCTTGGCTCGTTTTCCCTTCAGGGAACCCGTCAGCTTCCCTCCAGGCCCTGGACCAAATTGCCTCAATCCCCGCCTGGGCGGGACAGAAGCCCCTGCCTGGCCTCGCTGCCCCTCCCCTCCCCACATTCCAATGGCATCCCGGGGGTCCTGGGGCATCAGAGCCTGTCCTGGCCCCGTGGCTCCCAGCGCTCTCGGCCCTGAACGCCCTCTGGCCCCATCTGTTGTTAGCACGAAGCCCCTGATGCCCAGAATCCTTCCTCTTTCCCAAACACCCCAGCCAGCTCTCGGCCTTCATGGCCCGCCTTCCAGGTGTCTCAGCATGGCGTTGCAAGTGGGCAGGTGCTGGCCCAGGTCCCCTGACATCCCACCTGACTGGGGACTGACCACATCCCCCCAGGGCTGACCCGCTTGCCTGGGCTGGGCTTCCGAAGCCCAGGGCATCCCTGCCAGGGCCCTGCAGGGGGGTGTGGTAGGGTTGCACCTCTGCAGATGGGACACTCGGAATGGGGGCCCTTGGCCCTCCAGGCCCTGGTTTCCACAGAATGGGGCTCCAGGTGAGTAGGACGGTCTCCGTGGGAACCCTGCAAACGCCCACAGCCATCAGCATCATCCTTCTTGCTATTTCACCTCCTTTGTGTTGGGCCCAAGGCAAGGAGGCACCAGGGCCCCCCATCCTATTATTCCCATCGCCCAACTGTCGCCCGCACATGACACCCCAGGCAGAGAGGGTGGGCAAGAGAGTCTTCTTGTCCTGCATCTCACTCAGCCTCGGGCAGTGGGATGGCAGTAGATGCAGAAGGAGGGAGGAGCCCTGTGCAGCCCCGAGTCCTGTGGGTCTGAACTCTGCTGTATGGGTTCTAATGGCTGCTGTAACAAAGCGACACAAACTTCATGGCTCACAGCAGCACGCATTTATTCTCTCACCGTGCTGGAGGTTGGAAATCCAAAAGGGACCTCACCTGGCTGATAGCAAGGTATCCACAGTTCCTTCCGGGGCTTCGAGGGGAGAATCCCTGCTCTTGCCTTTTTCAGCTTCCAGGGCCCCCTTCCTTGTCCCGTGGCCCCTCCTCCACCTTCAACACCAGCTGCATAGCATCTTCTAATCTCTCTCTTTAACCTCTGCTTCGTCTTCCCATTTCCGGCTCTCACACTCTTGCCCTTGGCCCACCTGGATAACTCAAGCTAATTTCTTCTATCTCAAGATCCTTCTTTTAATCACACCTGCAAAGTCCCTTTTGCCATGTAAGTTGACATATTTACAGGTTCCCCGGATAAGGACCTGGGCACCTTTAGGGGATGGCATTATTCTGTCTACACACCTGGGCCCCCACGACTCCCTGTCCCTCACCTGCAGCAACCCTAGGCCTGGGTTGAGCCAGGAGTCCTGGGGCACCCATCACTCGCCCTGGTCTCTCTCCTCCTCTCAGTAGGCTGAGAAGCTGCATCCCAGTGTGAGCAGAGGCTCTGGAGCCCAAGGGCCTGGGTTCAAATCCTGCCTTGCCACTTTCCAGCTGTGTGACCTGGGCAAGTTGCTCAACCTCTCTAGTCTCCATCTGCTCACGAGTAAAGAGGGGATAATGAGCTACAATGAGGATTCAAGGGGGTCACCTTGATAAGATGCCCTGAGATACACCTGGCCAGGAGGCAGTGCTACAGCCGTGATCACTGGCGCGAGCCTGGCCTCGCACTTGATCCGCAAGGAGGCCAAGCCAGAGCAGCCCCAGCCTGCACGAAGCTGGCCGGGTGCTCAGGCTGGGGTGTGTTACTGGGGGACACAGATGAGCTCCCCGAGCGCCAGCCTCAGGCGAGGTTGCTCTGAGACCACGTTAGAGCAGAAAGAGCCTCTTAATTTTGCCTAAGCCTAGAGCCGGGCAAGGTCTCCCAATGTGCAGATCACCCCCTGCTTCTTGGCCAAAGCGACCGGCTGCATCCTCGCTCAGGTCCGCCCTCCACGTAGACGAGATTATTGAGATGCCCAATCAGTGCTTCACCACCACTTTCTGACGTCAAACCTGGAGCGAACCTGGCTTCCCTACACTACCCGCCTGCCCCAACCACCCAGCCAAGCCCAAATCCGGCCATAGGTTCCTCCTGAGATGCCCACAGCCCCCCCGGGTGTTCTCCCCCCCTTGTAATGGGCCCCTTTTGCACCTTACAGGGATGTTCCTGGGCTCATCTGGAAGTTGCGGGCAAAGCACGTGCAGGTTAGGTGAGGCGAGTCGTCAGCCTGCTTGGCACACAGAAGCCACCTCTTCTCTCTTCTGCACACCAGCCCGCACCCAAGGCAGGGCCCCATCGTCCCCCAGGGGCCTCAAAGGCACAAGCTCGTGGTCCTTGTGTGCCCGCAGGGCAGAGCAGTCATTTTGCACGTGTGGAAACTGAGTCGCGGAAGCATGTTCCCCAGGGAAGGGCCCAGAGTGCGGTGGTGCTGGGCTGGCCAGGTGGGGAGGAGGGGCCCCCAGAGACCCCAGCCTGACATTTGGGGCAGGTCTGCCGCACTTGCGGTCCCTGTACAGCGAGCTGTGCCCCAGCTCTTGGTTGCCGAAGCCCGAGCCTGGAAGGTCCCCCTTCTGCAAGCCCCCTCCCCGTGTGCTAGCTCCCTTCCCCGGTGCCCTCCCCAAGGCTTCCAGGGGAGGGGGCGGGCTTTGCTGGAGGGTCACGGCGGGGGAGGGGGCAAGAGGAGACCCCCAGTGGAAGCCAGGACCTCGCCGGGCTGGGGGCATCTTGGTGGGGAGCGGCTGCCCCTCGCTGGCTGGCTGCATGTGGCGGGAGACGCTGCGAGTCAAGTCCAGCAACTCAGAGCTGGGGGCCGTGGAGAACCGGCTCCGACCCCGGGGCCCGGGGGCTTTGGACGTGGGGGCCGCGGAGGGTGTGTCCCAAGCACAGGGGCGCGAGCAGAGCAAGGAGTGCCCCGATTTTCATCTTTTTTCACCACCTGGAAACTGGAGTCCAGACAAGCCGGAGCCCTACTCGGTGTCAAACCCCGCCCTCCGCCCCATCCGGGCTGCTCAGCAAGCCCCCGCCCCAGGCCTGGCGCGAAGCCCCTGCCAGAGGGTTCCGCAGACTCCCGCCCTCCTCCCGGCGCTGGAGCGCCCTGGCGTGCGCTTCCTTCCTCTCCGTCGCCCAGCTCGAGGACACGGGGCGGGGGCTGAGCAGGGCTCTTGCCCCCCGCAGCCCCCTCCCAGCACAGCCCCCAGCTCGGCCGCATCCTGGGGGCAGGGGCCGCAGTGGGAGTTGAGGCGGGAGATGCCAGAGGCTCAGACATCTGCCAGCTGTCCTGCTCTGGCTGCCGACCCCCTTCCCAGCAGAACCCCTTGGGGCAGGCCCCCCAGCGGCTCCAGCACCCACCACCTGTCAGGGCACAGGCCACAGCGGGGCTCTGCCCCTCATCCCCTGCCCCTCCACTGGGCCCCCTGTGCTGCCCTCACCTCCCTCGCCACCCCGTGTTGGGCAAGGTCCAGGTCTGCAGCCCGCCCCCCACATCAGCCCTTCCCGGTGCCAGGGGGGCTCTGCAGCAACCCCACCTCAGAACACGGGCCCCTCCCCGACCCGCACGTGACACCAGGACGGGCTCTGCAGCTTCCCCCCACCCTGCCCAAGCCCCCTCCCGCCTCAGACAGGGTCGGGCCCTGCAGCCCCCACCCTCGCGGCCCCCTCCGCTCCTGCCGCCCACAGGCCAGTGCGGCAGCGCCCGGGCCCCACGCGCTTCATTTATTCAACAGCTCTGGGCCTGAAAACAGCGGCCAAATGGCGTCCCCTTTTCCCCGAGCCCATCAGCAGGCGGCAGCCTCGTCCTCGGGTGATTCTGCCCAGCCACCCTAGGCTCGCGGGGAGGGGCCTTTGTTCTGCCTCCGCTGCCCCTACCCACTCCCAGAAAGCTCCAGTTTCTCTTCTTTGTGAGCTGGAGGACGGCAATGGCTTTGCCTTAGTCAGGGGTTACAGGGTGGGACCCTTGGGACCCCAGACCCGCCTTGCGCCTGGTCCCCTCCCCGCGCGGCCCATGGCTGCTGCTTTTCTCCCTTTTAGTGACCTTTCCTTGCCGCCCTGTGAAGGCAGCACACCCCACAGCCCCGGCTGGAAACCCCTGCCCCCGGCTCCCAAGGCGGCTGTCCTCTGGGCTCCCACAGTTACAAGCACGTCCTCCCTCCAAGGAACAAACTAGGCCAGGAGAGTGGGCCGGGCCGGGCGGCACCCAGAGGGGGTGTCACGACAGCCACCACCATCGTTTCCCGGCTTTGCTGTGGCGGACGCAGGGCCTGCCTCTCCTGCGTGATGTCCCACCACGTCACCGCCACCTTCCCGCGGGGGACTGCGAGTCGGAGTGGCAGCCCCCCCACCTCCCACAGGTCACTTCAGGGTCCTGAGCATACTTTTTGTCAGCTGTAAAGCAGGAAACGTGCTACTAACCCCACCATGCCAGACAGCCAGGAGCCTGCAAGCTAACGGGTGCATCTTGGGGGGCCACGTTGCTGAGGGTCTTTCTCCCCAACTCTGAGGGGGCTCCCAGTAGCAGTCAGCTGACCCAGGCCGTCTCCCTGGCCTTGAGCGCTCCTGGGGAGTGACTGGGGCACTCTGGCCGGGGGCTCAGTCGAGCCACGGGCTGGGCACAGGGGGCTGGAAACCTCTGGGTGAGCAGAAGCCAAGTGAAGGAAATCTTCATGCGAACTCGGGTTATTGTCTCATTGGGTGATAGGAAGGGGCAGACAGCACCCAACTGACACTCCCTTTGCTGCCGTCACAAGCACCCACGGAATCTGGACCATACCAGAGAGCAACGGGGACAGCTGCCCGGCTTTTAGGCTCCCGGCACTACCGTGGGGCAATCGCCCTGGGCTGTCCCCACGGGGCCAGGGCAGTTTGAAAATCCCACCGGTGTTGGGTTTTCTGGGGGCCCATGAACCACGGGGGGCAGTATGCACCATCATTTGCCCCAAGTCCAGGTGCAGCCCTCGATTGCCCCGTGCTGGTCCCGCAGCATCCAGCCGCCTTCCGCCTGGAGCAGCCTCAGGAAAATGTCAGCGCCGCGAGGGAGATTGGCAAAGGGAAGATGTCAGCGGCCGGAGAGAAACAACAGAGCCTGCTGGGCCCAGCCAGGAATCCTCAGCAGAGGAGTGGCCGGCGGCCTTGCTTCCTGGGGCCTGAGTGGGCCCCTGAGCCCCCGTGACGTCCATGCCCCCCAAGGACGCTGCCCCTGCCTTCCTCACTGTCAGGGGAGAGGCTGGAACACTGCAGCTGAGGGCGGATGGCCTGTCCCGTGTGGCTGGTGCCCCCCGGAGGGTCTACTCCAGGCATGGGGCTGTGGGAGACAAGCAGAGGAGGCCGGAGAGGAGTCCGGCGTGGTGGGGCACCAGCCATCTGCTGGGCGCAGGCTGGGGACTGTGTCGAGTGGCTCTCCCAAGATCCCAGGTCAAGTGATGAGGAAACCGTAGCTCGGGGGGTGCAACGGGTTGAACTGGGACTCCCCAAAAGACATTTCCAAGTCCTAACCCCACTGCCTGGGAATGTGAATTTGAAACAGGGTCTTTGCAGATGTGGTGACGGGTGATGATGAAATGACCCTAGATTTAGGGAGGGCGCTAAATCCAGTGTTCGGGGCCCTTTGAAGAGAAAGGAGAGAGGGACGCAGAGGGAAGGCCCAGGAGAGCCTGGAGCCACTGGGGAGCCGGAAGAGGCCAAGAGGGAGCCTCCTCGGAGCCTTGCGGGCGGAGCACGGCCCCGAGGACCCCGGGATTCCAGAGTCTGGCCTCTTTTAAGTCACCAGTGTGTGGCCACTTGTGCAGCGGCCCAGGACTCTGAGGCAGAGCCCCTGAGCGACTTCCCCAGGTCATGCAGGTGGTGAGTGGCAGAGCGGGGGGCCCAGGTGCGTTCGGGCACGGGGCTTTTTCCATCATCCCCTCCAGCCACGGTGTGAGCGCCCAAGAGGGGAGGGGGAAATGGGCGATTTCAGTCTGTCACGCACTTCCTGAGGCCTGGAGACCTCACTGCCTTCCACCTCTGCACCCTCCCAGCCATGTAACTCCCCCCAGCCCAGAAGCCCAGGGAAGAGTTCCAGCAAGGGCCAAACGGGCACCAAGGCTGGGGGCTGCTGAGGGGTCCGCTGAGCTGAGAATTGTGTGCTCGCATTCCAGAAGGTGCGGCAAGGGAGCCAACGAAATAGTGGGAGCATGTCACAACAAAGGGGGCAGGTGTTAGATGTCTCAGAGGGTTCTAGAATGCAGCTAGCCTGGGGTGATTAGACGGTATCATCCAGCAGCTGAGCTTTTCTCTGGGCCAGGATTCTGCTAATGTCTATTATGGATTAACTCACCTAATCCCCACAACAACCCCATTTGATGGATGGGGAAACTGAGGCACACAGCGATGGAGTTACCCTGGGATAAGAACTTGGGTGTCAGGGTGCAGACCCTCTGGGGCAGGGCCGGAGGAAGATGCGGTTTTCAAAGCTCTGCCCACAGAGCCCCCCAAGGCTCAGGCACCCCGATGGGCAGGAAATCCATGAAGGACAGGGCACCTTCAGAGACGGGGCCACAGGAAGGATGGGGAAGGTGGCCATAGCGCCAAGTCCACCAAGGCTGACCAGAGTGAGGCCAGTTCTCCACCCCACGGCAGGACAGAAGTTTCATGAGCTCTGACGCTCAGGTCCCAGTTGCTTCCTCTCGGGAGGGCAGCTCTCTGGGAGGCTCCTACAAACGTGGCGACAGCCCTGGGCCTCCGGTGCACTGGGAAGGGCTCCCCCGAGGCATATGCCAAGCCTGGGCTGGGAAGACAGGCTTAGCCCCTTTCCCAAAGTCCATGCAGGTTCCAAAAGGTGGAGTTTTTCCACCCCAAAAGGAGCCCCAACCCCAAGTCCTCACTCAGATCCCCTGCCCAAAGCCGTCAGCGAGATGGCGCTGTCTGCCTCTCCGGGTCCTGGAGAGTAGGGGGAGCAAGGCTGTGCTGGGCGTCCCCCTCCCCGCCGCCTGGCCAGTGCAGACGGGATAACAGCCATCAGTCACCAGGGCCAGAGCGTGTCCCTCCAGGCTCCAAAGCGGCAGTGGCAGGTTTCATAGGTAATTATGCCATGTATGAGGCTCCCGCTCGGGGGCCGCGCCTGAGTCATCCCTGGCTGCTACGTGACCGAGCTCACAGCTGGCAGTGCCATGTAGGCGCAGAGCTGCCCCCTGCCCCCAGCCTCTGCCCCCAGCCTCAGGGCCAGACAGCCAGGGCTGGGGGAGCCGTCTCAGACCCCCAAGTCGGGGGCGCAGGCCCGGCTTGGGGGAAAGCACGTCGTTTTGTGGCCGTGGCTCCCACACACTGCGGGGGTGAATGGAGGAGCCCCCGTCCCAGAAGAGGGGCCAGACGCCAGGGTGTAAGGTGAGAGGCCTTCCAGAAGTCGGAAGGCCCCAATTTAAACCTTCTGCTCAACAAACATCCTATCCCAATACACACACAGAGAAACATATTTAGGTTTCACGACGTGTATTTATTCTTCAAACAGCCTGACAACATTCAAAGCTTTGAAAACCAAGAGCAGGAATTTGCATTCCTTCCACATGCGTCTGCACCTGCCCAGGTTCCCGGGGCCTCGCTGTCCAAAATGTCCACGTGGGAGAGGCCCACGTGCCAATTCTTTAATTCCCATTTCTGCTCACTGTCTCCCCTGGTCCCACCCACGAGGGATGAGCCCCCCCCCGTGTTCAGTCAGGGTCCTCGAGAGCATCCGTGTGGGGAGGGAGCTTCCAGAGGACCCCGGCTCCCCTTCTTCCTTTGTGGGGAGGGGCTCGGCACTGGTGGCGGCATTGGTGGGCTCGGCCTTCTCCAAGAAAGGAGGAGCGTTTCGGAGTCCAGAGGAGGAACGAGCAGAAAACTCAGGGGTCCAGAGGGGCTCCAGAGATGGGTGCGGAGGGAGCAGTGCTCCAAACCTGAAAGTGGAGGGGGCCGAGAAAAGGATGGGGGTCAGGGGGAGGAAGACCACTCCCCTGGACAAGCCCAGGCTCTCTCGACAGCCCCCACAACCTGAGTGGCCAGGGTGACCCGGGCTCACCCTCGGCTTCCCTCTGCCTCAGTTTCCTCACCTCCCAGACACCCACCTCCCAGGACAAAAGCAGATGGAGACGCCCTCGCCCGGGACGGGACCGCCAGGACCCGGGGCCCACCGTCCCTCTTTTCCTTCCTTTTCTTCCTGCCCTTTCAAAGCCGGTCCTCTCCCAAACTGCAGCCCCTCCCTGCCCGGTCCCCCCTGCTATTTTTCCTGGCTAGAACCTGCCACAGACACCACCACACCCGGAAAGAGATAAATAAATAAAAGAAAAACAACCTCAGCTGTGAAAAGCAGTCCAAATCTGAATTTTTTCCGGCCGGAGTTAATTACACTTTAAATTGGCATGTTTACTGATCGGGGGATTTCAAGTTAACAGAGACACCCCCCGCCCCAACTGTTTGTACAGTAAAACTCGGCCGGCTGGCGGGCTCCCCCAGGACTTGGCGGGCCCTGCCGCTCCCCTGCCAGCGAGAGCGAGTAACAGAGACATCTATTTTTGAGTGTTAGAGAAAACGAAGATATCGCAGATGGTGGGAAGCCGCATCCTGGACTGTTTCCCAGCAGCCCGGACTCTGCACACCTCGACACTCGCTCAGCCAGGGGCCAGCTCGGCCCACAGTCGGGGGCCTGGCCTGGTCAAGGCTCCCTCGCACCGCGGCACTCCCTTATGCGGGGGAGCGGACCCTCTGGGGTGCTGAGGAGCCCGGCTCATTCTTTCCTTGCACTGACGGTGGAGCTGGGTGAGCCCAAGGAAGGTGGCCTGACCGCTGCCCCCACGAGCCCGGCAACAGCTATGGGGTTGGGCCGCCCCGCGACACTAGGCGGCCGGGGCAAATCCCACCACTTCAGACCCAAAAGGGGCAGGGCTCGTGGTCCTTCCCACTGGCACTTACCAGCCCCAAGAAATGCCCATGGGGTCAGGCTGGTCCCCTGCATGCGGCCCACATCTCCAGGTAGAAGTGGCCCGGTGTGGTCTGGGAGCCCAGTCTCTAGCATAGAACGTGCAGGTACCAGGTGCGTGCCAAGAGGAAACAGGACCCAGTGGCACTTATGTGGCACCTCCTCTGGGTCTGAGCCCGTCAGAAGCAGTCCGCGCCCCCCTGGACCTTGCACCCAGGAGATGGCCATTGATCCAAGAATCAGAGTAATGAGTGTCCTCTGCAGGGGTGGGCCAGGGAAGGCTTCCTGTAGGAGGCGGCCTTTAGCAGGGCCTCGAAGGACAAGGAGATATTTGGTCATGCAGAGAAGAGGGCTGGGCATCGCAGCTCGGGCGGAGGCAGGGCCTCAAGCTTGGCCAGGAGGGTGATGACAGCACCGAGTGGGCAGATTGAGGTGGGCAGACCAGGAAACACACAGCTGGGGGTTCTGAGATGTCCAACTGCATCCTGAGAATGCCCAGAGACGGCTCCCATTTGGCCCTGTAACCTTGATAGCGCCAAGGTCAGGGCCAATGCCAGTGCCACGTGGCTCCCGCTTGCTCTGCCCACACCAGGGCTTCGGAGCCCAGGGAGCTGCTGGCTCACCCAGCCCGGGGGCTGCCCCCCCTCCCTGGTACTCAGCCGGCACTTACATCCCAGGGTCACTGGCGCCATCAGGCAGGCAGGCACTGTGCGTGAGTGTGGGAAACACACGGAGAACGGGAAGACGATGAAAGCCTCCATCACAGCCTTCTTCCTGGGCCTCGAGACCGTCCCCGTCCGTGACAAATGGCACTTGTGTCCCTGCAGGCTCTTTTCAGCAGCCTTGACGGCGGAGCCTTGACAGTATTCGGTGAAGATCCATCCTCCTCTGATTCTTCATCTCTCTGCTCCACTCTTTTATTCATTCCACAAATGTTCTCCAGTGAGCACTTCCTCCCAGTGGCAATCCAGCCCGTGTGTGAACACTGACTCAGCGCTGGCATCAGGGGCCAGAGATTTGATCGAAGGTGATGGGTATTTCACCGAGCCCTACTGTGTGCTGCCCTTGCAGAACCCAGGCCTTCTAGAAGCTCCTGCCCAGGGCAGCAGCCCCCCTCCACTGGGAATAGAGGTCTTTTGCAAAGAAGGAAGCTGCTTATTTGCCTGAGGTGGTTTTTGACCCCCACAGAGTTTCATTCCCCAAGTCTGAGATGACTCTCAGGGAAAAAGCACAGAAAGAATCCTTAGGGTGTGAGTGGAGGGGTGGGACAAGCAGGAATGAGCTCAGCGCTCTCACTCAGCCCTTTTTGGGGTGCCGTGCACACTCTGGGGCCCTGGAGGACTGAGATCCCTCCATGGGTTGCCCAGGGCTGAATCGCTGCATGGTGGCCACAGTGGCCCACAAGCAGGGGCAGGTGGGCGGTCCCCTGCAGAG
>JAQZBX010092798.1:0-12237 GCA_029593785.1 Cabassous unicinctus
AAAAAAAAAAAAAAACCCAACAACACAACCAAGTAAATTAATTGTATGGGTCTCATAGCTTTTTAAATCAATTCTTGAACCAGACAATATACAATCCCTAAAATGGAAGGGAGCTTAGAAGAGTGAGGTGAAAATGCTTCTATAAATAGGACAAGGTAGCCTTAAAGAAAATAATCTTACTGATTGACACAACATAGTTTTCATTACTTGGCTTGGCCTTGACTTAGAGGACCTAAGCTAAAGAAGAAATTGGGAGCTTTTGAGTTATGATTGGTTGTTCTCAGGATTCAGTTCTGGGACAGGAGCACTTAGAGAGACTGGAACTTAGTTAAGCTTTGATTTGCTGACCTGGGGCTTAGAATGAGGGACTCAAGCCTATATAGTATATATATCATCTCATAGGCTTGTATCTCTTCATGTTTTCAAAATATAAATCCTTACAACTTTCTCAAAAGACATTAGAATGATTTCCACAATTATTCAACAAAGTATATAATAAAGTACAACACCCTGAAAAAAAACTACCTTTAAAGAGCTCATGGACCCACCATACAAATATTTCATAAAATAGGATGGAGGAAAACCTCAAAAATTTGAAAGGGATAAACAATACTCCCTATTCAGAAGGCTATCAAACCAGAAAATAATGACAAACATGGAAATTATAATCTATGAACTGAAAAGTAATGGGGAAACTCTTCTACATAACCTTGGCACAAATAAAAAAGTACACTATGAAAAATAATAATAGTTTAATACATTACATAAAATTACCAGAGTAACTAATCTAAACCACTACTCCTGAGATAATTATTGGTCTTATATTGTGCAAAATACTTATATAAATTAAATTAAATGATTAAATGGTATAAGAATCTACCTTAAGAAGTTAAAATAAAATTAAATATTATTACAGTGTAGATGAAGGAGTTAATAGGCAATAAATAAATCATTTATAAATGGAAAATAATATCTGATTCAGATGAACATTTCTAATAGTTCTTTCTGCAATGAAGATAGTTTTCTATATCTGCACACTCCATTATGGAAGCCAGTAGCCAAATATTGCTTTGGGCACTTGAAATTTGGTTAGTGCTTCTACAGCACTGAATTTTTAGTGTTATTTAAATTTAATTAATTTAAATTTAATAGCCATATGTTTATTGCTTACAGTATTGAACATAAAAGACCTAGAATCTTGAAAAACACAATTAAAAGTAATGAAATAAATTCAAAACAAAAATGAATAAGGGACACAAATAGTAAAAAGTAGTAAATGAGAATGTTGAGGCAAAAGTGGATACAATAAAATGGAAGCTATTTCTTCAGAATAAAAATCTCTGAATAGAGTCAGGACTTATAAAAGTACAAGTAAATGTGGCAAGCTCATGTCTGTTGTTTGGATAACTCACCAGAACTCCAAAATTGGAAAAAATGGTGAGGTCAACAAGGTTCTGAGACAGGTTCCAAAAGAAAGCAGCACTTTCCTCTCTTTCCAAATTCCTGCCCTGTCTAGTTTCTTCTTCTTAAGGTGAATATAATCTTTATTTTTGCATGCTCTTTTAAAACAGTCCAACCATATGAGGATTATATTACAAGGGGTCACACCCTGATTACATAGATGATAAAACTAGTCAGTGCTTCATTCTGTAGGACCCGTACTGTTCATCTTCAGTGGATTTACCAGATAAGTTCTAAATTATAACTCTCAGATGATGTTGGATATGTAAGAGAAATATATTGTGAAGGGAAATTATGAAGATTCATTCATTTCTTTATTCATTAATAATTTCTCTTTTTGCATGTGGTACCAGAGCCAGGGATTGAAACTGGGACCTCATATGTGTTAAGCTGGCACTCAAACACTGAGCTGCATAGGGTGCCCTGAATTGGTTTTTTCATTTGTTTGCTTTCTGTTGTTTAGTTTTTTATGAGTTACTGGGGTCAAGACCAGGACCTCCCATGTGGGAAGGAGGTGCTCTATCAGTTGAGCCATGTCCAGTCCTCATTAATCATTTCTTTTGCTTGCACTATGGTGCCAAGAAATATTCCAGGTCCTGGAGATTCATTAGAGATGCTAACACATTGGTTCTCTATAAATAAAAGGCCAGAATTCTCTGAAATAAATCTGAAAAAAATAATTGGAAGATGAATAAATATGGAAATTTCAAAAGATCTAATGATGTGACAAAGATTCAACAGGTTACTGGGATGCAGAATGGAGGGTGGGAGTGATAGGGTACTCTCTAAAATAGGATAAGATGCTAGTAATTATCCAAAGGTATATTGGAAGCCAATTTTATACTTGTTTTGATAAGGGGAAATTATGTAAAGTTTATAGTACATAACACAGTGCAGGATATATTTTTTTGCCATTTCATTCATAATTGTACAAATATTTGAGAGGAATTCAAAAGTTTCCTTTTAATTTGCCATTTTTATTTTATTTTACTATGAATATGGTATCATTTATGCATGAAAAAGAAATATGACAAAATAAGTATTCATTAACATTAGAACTAGAAATGTTATATTCACATGAATACATTAAAATATATATGTTTTATATTTGAGAAAATTAGATTTCTTTGAATAAAATCTCATGCACTTTCTGACTTGATGTATCTGTACTTTTTTTATTGAGGTGAAATTCACATAACATAAAATTAACCATTTTAAAAGTACAGTCAGTGACTTATTACATTCACCATATTGTGCATCAGGTTTATCTAGATTCAGAACATTTTTACCAACTCCAAAGGAAACCTCATACACAGAAAAGGAGTTAAACCACATTCCATACTCCCTTCAATCCCTGTCAACCATTAATCATCTTTCTGTCTCAATTGATTTGCCTATTCTGGATATTGCATAAAAATAGAAACTTTTCAAAATGTGACCTTTTGTATCTGGCTTAAGTTTTGAAAACAGCATGTTTTCAAGTCTTTTCCATGTTGTAGTTTATACCATTACTCCATCCCATTTTATGACTGAACAAAATTCCAGTGTATGGATACTACACATTTTAGTTAGCCATTCATTAGCTGATAGATATTTGGGTTGTTTCCACTTGTTATTGTAAATAGTGCTGATATGAACATTTCTATACAATGACTTGAATATCTTTCTTCAGTTTTGGGGGTTATATATCAAGGAACAGAATTACTGGATCATCAGCTAATTCTGTGTATATCTTATTGAGTAATTGAATAAATATTTTCCATAGTGTTTGTACCATTGTACATAGCTACAAGCTATGCATGAGGATTCCAATTTCTCCACATCCTCACCAACAGTTATATTAGATTTTCAAAAAAATATGACCATCCCAGCAGGTTTGAAGTGATGTTACATTGTGGTGTTGATTTGCATATCCCTAATAACTAAACATGTTGAAAATGATTTCATGTGCTTATTAACCAATTTAATGTATTCCTTGTAGAAGTGTCTATTCAAATACTTTGACATTTTTAATTGGATTATTTGTCTTTATGTTAAATGGTAAGGAATTTTTAAAATATATATTCTGGATATTAGGGCCATTTCAGATATATGATTAGAAAGTATTTTCTACCTTTCTATAGGTTATCTTTTCACTTTCTTTAGAGGGTTCATTGATGAAAAAGTTTTTAATTTTGTGAAATACAATTTGTCTATTTTTACTTTTGTTTCTAGTGATTTTAATGTCATATCTAAGCATCAATTGCCACATCCAAAATAATGAAGAATCACCTCTATATTTACTTATGAGTGTTATAGTTTTGCTCTTACACTTACATCTCTAAATGACTTAAATTTTTGTGAATATTGTAAGGTAAGGATCAAAATTCATGCTTTGCATGTGCATATCCAGTTGTTCCACCACCATATGGTGAAGACATTGTTCTTTCCTGAGTGCTACACTTAGTGACACACTTTTTGAAAACTAACCATAGATACATTGGTTTATTTCTGAAATATCAATTCTATTCCATTGTTTTGGATGTTTACATTAATGCCAGTATCACACTATTTTAATAACTGTAGAATTGTTATGTTTTGAAATGTAAAATTGGATATCTTCTAATTTTGCTCTTTTCCAGTATAATTTTATCTATTCAGTGTCTCTTTAATACCATGATTTCAAAGGTAAGCTCTTATTTCTTTAAAAAAAAATCAATTTTATTGATACATATTAATAAAGCATACAATTTATCCAGAGCATACAATCAGTGGTATTTGGTATAATCACATATTTGTGCATTCATCACTTCAATCATTATTAGAGCATTTTCATTGAGAGGTGAAGAATTTCCTTGTTTGTCTGTGTTTTTTTGTTTATTATTATTGCAGTTATTTTTAAAAATAGACTCTGAAATTTTGATAGCCATAGCATTTTATCTCTAAATCTTTTGGTGGGAGAATTGCCACCTTATCTATATTAAATCTGCTATTCCATTCAATGGGATGTCTTTCCATTTATTTAGGTCATCTTTAATTTCATTTAACAATATTTTATAGATGCCAGTATAACAATCTTGCATACCTTGGATAAAATTATTCATAGCAATTTTATTAATATTGATGCTTCTGAAAATTAATTTTTCTTAATTTTCTTTTCAGATTCCTACCATTTTTTTGCCTAAATACAACTGACTTATGCACATTATTCTTTTATCCTGCAACTTTACTGCATTTATTTATTAGCTCTAATAGTGTGTGTGTGTGTGTGTGTGTGTGTGTGTGTGTGTGTGAATGAAGACATGTGTTTGTGTGGCTGCTATAGGTTTTTTCTTCATATAAGATCATGTCATTTCAGAATAGAGATAATTTAACATCTTTTACTAAAATATATTTTCATTAGAGAGCTTGTAAACTTACAAAACAATCGTGAATATGTGTGGAATTCCCATACAACAACTCTCCACAACATTTTTGTGGAATATTTGTTATAAATTATGAGATAATGTCATCAGCCTGTTACCATTAACTGTGGTCTATAGCATGCATTTTGTATATTTTTTCCCCTGCCAGCCTATTATTAACACAGTACATCTTTGGCATTGATGCAAGACTATTACAGTATCCCTGTGAAAAATAGTTCACAGGTTACATTAGTTGTATTTTCCCATGCTTCTCCACATCCCTACCACCTTGCAGTAGTGATGTACTTTTTTTCTATTTCATAGAAGGACATTTTGTATTCATACAATTTACCACAGTTCTCATCCACCTCTGGGTTCACATTGTTTTTCAGTTCCTAGATTATACTAGAGCTTTCTTTTAATTCACCTTTACATCCCAAGACTACCCTTTCAGCCACAATACCATTTATAGACTAGGTACATTAGTTCTACTCACTATAATGTGTTTTCATCAACTCTATCCATTTTCACACATTTACAGTCAAGTTCATTAAAACTTCCACATACATTAAGCATCAGTACTCATTCTCAGCTCTCCTCTTATCTCCTAACTTTTAATCTAGGTTTTAACTTCAAACATTTATTCTTCATTTTTAATTCATAGATACCATGCAATAGTTGTCTTTTTGTGTCTGGTTTATTTCACTTACCATAATGTCCTCAAGGTTAATCCATGGTATCATATGTGTCCTAATTTCATTTTTTTCTTACAGCAGCAAAGAAGTCCATCATATGTATATTCCACATTTGGTTTATCCAGTCATTGGTTGATGGATATGGGTAGGTGGTTTCCATTTTTTGGCAATTGGGAATAATGCCACTATGTGCATCAGTGTGCAAATGTCTGTTCACCTCACAGTTTTCATTTCTTCTGGATATAATCCTAGTATTAGAATCGCTGGATTATATGGCAAATCTATATTTAGCTTCCTGAGGAACCACCAATCTGTATTCTACAGAAGCTGCACCATTTTACAATCCCACCAACAGTGAACGACTGTTCCTGTTTCTCTACATCCTCTCCACACTAACTGTTTTTATTTTTCAGTAATGGCCATTCTATGCTTTGTGAGATGATATATCATTGTTGTTTTGATCTGCATTTCCCTAATAGCTAGTGATATTGAACATTTTTTTCATGTGACTTTTGGCCAGTTATATTTCCTCTTTGGAGAAACATCTAAGTCTTTGCCCATTTTTTTGAGGTACCATGGCTGAAGATTTAATCCAGGCCCTCATATGTGAGAAGCCAGCACTCAGCCACTGAGCCACATCAGCTCCCCTGATTTCATTTTACCATTTGTTTTGCTTGTAGTTATTTTAAATTTTTAGGAGACACTGGGAACTGAATCTGGGACCTCCCATGTGGGAAGCAGATGCTCAACTGTTTGAGCCACATCCACTCCCCATTTACTAATTTTTTGATTGGATGGCTTGCTCTTTTATTGAGTTGTATGATCTCTTTATATAGAATGGAAATGAAACCCTTATTGGATATGTGGTTTCCAATATTATTTTTCCATTGAGTGGGCTGCTTTTTCACCTACTTGGCAAAGTCCTTTGAATCACAAAAGTTTTTAAGTTTGAGGAGGTCCCATTTAATCTGTTTTCTTTCACTACTCATGCTTTCATGTAAAGTTAAAGAATCCACTACCTACCACCAGGTCTTAAAGATGTTTTTCTACATTTTCTTCTAGGAGCTTTATGGTTCTTGCTTTTATATTTAGGTATTTGATCCATCTTGAGTTAATTTTTGTATAAGGGGTGAGAGGGGTTCTCTTTCTTTCTTTTGGCTATGGATATCCCATCCTCCCAGCACCATTTATTGACTTGACTGTTCTGCTTCAGCTGGGTGTGTTTGAAAGCCTTGTCAAAAATCACTTGATAATAGATGTGTCTGTTTCTCAATGATCCATTTAGTTCCCTTAGTCTGTGTGTCTATCTTCATGTCAGTACCATGCTGTTTTTTTAAATCACTGTAGCTGGGTAATATGATTCAAAGCCTAGAGATGAAAGTTCTCCAACTTTGCTTTTCCTTTTTAAGATGTTTCTGGCTACTTGAGGCCCTTTACAACAAAAAATATATTTGATAATAGTGTTTTCCATTGGTTTACAAAATACTGATGGAATTTTTATTGGGATCACATTGAATCTATATTTCACTTTGGGTAGAATCAACATCTAAAAGATACTTAGTCTTCCAATCCATGAGCATGAAATATTCTTCCAATTATTTAGATCTTTTAAAATTTCTTTTAGCAATGCATTTTAGTTTTCTGAATACATGTGCTCTCCATCCATGGCTAAGTTTATTCCTAAAAATTTGATTCTTTTAATTGTGATTGTAAATGGTATTATTCTCTGAATTCCTCCTCAGATTGTGCATTACTAGTGTATAGAAACTCCACTTATTTTACTTAATACTCTTGTATCCTGCCACCCTACTGAAATTGTTTATTAGCTCTAGCAGCTTTGTTGTAGATATTTTTGGGATTTTCTAGGTATAGGCTCATATCAGCTGCAAATAGCAACAATTTTACTTCTTCCTGTTGAGTCCAGCTCAACAAATGACAGGTCAGAAAAGAAGGTGCTGCAGAGGATAAAAGAAAAAAAAGACAAGGATTCAGAAAAGATGAAACCAGGGGACTAACAGTGTCAAGGACTGAGAGCCCCATTTCTGATTTTGCCACCATATTTATTAGGAATCCACCAAAGGGGAAACGTGATGCAGGGAACATATGCTTATCTTTTTGTAACATTGTTAGTTCTTAAATCATGTGCTGTTCCATCTACCCAGAATATGCCATACAAAGTTTGAGTGCTTCCAATCAGCAAAACATCTAGGGTGGGCCAGGACAGTGTTCTGTCCTGGCAGGACCTGGTGTTCCAAGGTCAGCACACCCATTTACTTTAGGGAAACATTCCAACATTTGGCCATTTTCCCACATTTCCCCCTTTTTGTTTTTACAGAGCAATAAAAGTTGATTTATTGATTTTCCATTGCATTATTCCTTAGAAGCTTTGCCACGTGCATCTGAGAACTACACAAAAACACAATAAGCATATACATAACATTAAGATTCCTCCTACTAAACCCCCTCCCTGCTTTTGACCCAAGGAGTTGAGTTTAAAGCTTGCAGACTTTGGGCAATCTTAGACATAGTGGAAGAAGTGGAAAGCAAAGATATTTGAGCATGTTGTATACTATTTACATCCCCTTGTAGCTGTTCAATATCTAAACTTAGAATATTTTGAAGACCTCATAAATGTTTTTGGATCTGTTTCTGGTTATATTCACTGGAGTTATAAATGTGAAGAGTTACACAAAATTCCATAATGTTCCAATTGCATTTTAGGTGTAATTACATTTTTAATGTTTAAACTTCATCTCCTAATATTAAAACAGCATTTTCTAAATCTACTAACTGATTGTTAATTTCTCTATCTATTTTAGTTTGACTTCCCCAGGATAGACTGGTGTTTTTATGCCATTCTTAAACAAAAATCGTGGTTTGAATACTCTGATGTAAAGTGACTCCAGAGACAACAGCCACTGTAGTAATGACTATGATATCCATGATAGCAGTTATTAATATCCCTATAAATATTTTAGTACACTTAAGTACTTGACATAAAACAATTAGCAAAGCATGCATATCAGGTGAGGATTCCAGTGGGTGAGTTTGATTAACTGGAGTCCAAATTCCAGGTTGTCTTCTAAGAAGCACATAGCTATAATTGTGATTATATATAGTAGAATTCAAACAAGTATATAATTTACATGTATAGTTATAGCATTCAACCTCCTGAGTGGTTGTGTTCAGGACAAATTCTGTCACCAAGAACACAAAAGGATTTCTAACACAAGCCTGACTATGAATGGAGAGGTTAGTAGAAAAGGATAAGGAATAGTTTGAAGAATGACTATATGATCCATTCCAAATTTCTATGGGTTGTATACTGAGGGGAATTTTCCATAAAGAGGTTTGTGACACTATGTTATATTTCCATTACTCAGTATAGTAAAAGGAGAGACCATTCCCATACAATGCCAGATAATAGATTGCGGTGAATGAGTGCTAATTGTAGTAGTTAAATTATAAGACTCAATACTACATTTGAGCACTTCATGGGGGGAAACAAGTGGTCTTAACTGTGCTACAATTCTGAATCATGTACCCCTTAGGGGACCAGTTCATCACAATTTCATAGAAACCATTAAGCACTAACACCGGAGCCAATCCTCAGCAATTTTCCCAATGGATGTGCTGATCACTAGGTGCCCATTGATGGCAATTAGCACAGACAGGTTTATCAGGGGGATTCATATTTGTATTGTTTCCAGTAAATTTCTCATAACATAAGCTTAATCCAGATAAAAGATGTAACTGGGCTTTGAGACGTTACCATGTTTTGGAATAGCCAAGTTTGATGAGTCAGATTTAAACACCTGGAACCTGGGTCAACACATAATGGCAAGTGAGTGTATCGCAGTCCTACAGTTGTATTGAAATCTTTACCGTCTTCTAAGGGGTGTTCTGGCAGATGAATATCTTCTGGTCCAGGAATCCAAACATAATCACTTACATATATCAGGGGAGGAGCTTCCATCCATGTTACTGGACAAGGCATGGTGGGATTGGGAACAAAGGCCCAAGAGTAGTTTTCATCAGTGCAGACCAATGAGCAGAAATCTATCTAGATCCTTCAGCAAGGCCTTGAACCAACCCAAATGTAAAAGGGGAATTAGGGTCATATTGCTGCACTGCTTGCTTCAACTCTTTTAAAGTTTTAACTGGAAAGATCCCATGAGTAAACTCATAAACTCCATCAGGATTGTTTGCATCTACTACCGGGCACCACCCGTTCCCGAATCGTAACCAGGAAGGCTAATTGTAAAGCCTCAAGGTCTCCTTCTCTTCTACCTTGTAAAACACCTTGTTGCAAGGAGGATAATTTGGGTCAAGCATCTCCAGGAACTTGATGGTGGCGGGGGGAGCGGTGGCAGTGGCAGTGGAGGTAGATCATACCCATCAACGTGAGGGGGGCAGAAGGGAGAATGATTTCAGGGAAAGCGTCTTTAAGAAAATCCTGAGGGAAGCTATCTGCAAATTTCTCTTTCTCCTCATCTCCTTCCTCTTCATCTTCTGTTTGTAAAGGCTCTAGTACTTATTCAACAATAGACCAGGTAGGCCAAATAGTAATCAGGATCTGTGCCCTTTGAGCATGTAATTTCTTTAATTCTCTTCCTACTTTTTCCCAATCTCCTAACTCCAAAGTACCCTATGCGGGGAACCAAGTGCAGTATTTTTCAATAACTTGTAAGAGCTCTAAAAGATGAGCCTCACTGGCTTTAGTACCTCCAGCCTTAAGAAGCTGCTTTAGGAGACAAACATATGGACGGCATTTTGTCGTGCTGTCTCCGTTTCCCATAGTAACCTTGAAATAATACTTGAGAGTGTCCTTACCTTATTGAGTACTTTGGAGGCCTCTCAATTCACACGGGGCTCTGTGGTGATACACCAGTTTCAGTTTCATTCCGGCGATCCTTCTTCCATTCAGGTCCCTGTTCAGGTGCCAGTTGTTGAGTCCAGCTCAACAAATGACAGGTCAGAAAGGAAGGCAATGCAGAGCATAAAAGAAAACAAAGACAAGGATTCAGAAAAGATGAGACCAGGGGACTAACAGTCTCGAGGACTGAGATCCCGGATTCTGGTTTCACCACCTTATTTATTAGGAATCCGCGAAAGGGGAAACGTGATGCCGGGAACGTCTGCTTATCTTTTTGCAACATTGTTAGTTCTTAAATCATGTGCTATTCCATCTACCCAGAACACGCCGTACAAAATTCAAGTGCTTCCAATCAGCAAAACATCTAGGGTGGGCCAGGACAGTGTCCCGTCCAGCAGGACCTGCTGTTCCAAGGTCGGCACCCCCGTTTACTTCAGGGAAACATTCCAACTTTCGGCCGTTTTCCCACATCTTCCCTTCCAATTTGGATACATTTTAATTCTTTTTCTTGCCCGATTGTTATAGTTAAAACATTTAGCACTATATTGAACAACAGTGGTGACATTGTTCATCCTTATCTTGTTCCTGATCTCAATGGGAAAACATGTCAGTCTTTCATCATTGAGTGCAATGTTAGCTATGGGTTTTTCATATATGGCCTTTATCATGTTGAGAAATGTTCCTTCAATTCCTAACTTTTGTCATATTTTTATCAAGAAAGGATGCTATATTTTGCCACATCTTTTCTGCATCAATTAATAGGTTAATGTGATTTTTCTTTTTGATTTATTTATGTGGTGTATTAGTGTCATTGATTTTCTTGTGTTGAACCACACCATGCTTGCATACCTGGTATAAAAACCACTTAATCATGATGAATAATTCTTTAATGTGTTATTTTATTCATTTAGCAAGTATTTTGTTGTGTATTTTTGCATCCATATTCATCAGGAAAATGGGTATGCAATTTTATTTTTGTAATAACCTTATCTGGCTTTGGTATTAGGGTGATATTGGCTTCATAGATTAAGTTCAGTAGCATTCCTTCTTGGTCAGTTTTTTGGGAGAGATTGAGTAAGATTGGTATTAAATGTTTGAATGCTTGATTGAACTCACCTTTGAAGACATCTGGTCCTGGGCTTTTATTTTTCAGGAGTTCCTTGATGATTGTTTCAATATCTTGTGATTGGTGTGTTTAGGTCTTCTTTTTCTTTTAGGTTCAATTTAGTTTGTTCATACGTTTCTAGAAATTTTTTCATTTCATCTGCGTTGTCCAGTTGTTGGCATAGTTGCTCATAGTATACTCTTATGATCTCTTTTATTTCTGTGGGGTCAGTAGTAAGTCCTCACTTTCAATTTTTTATTTTATATGTTTGCATGTTCTTTTTTTTTTTTCTTTGTCAGCCTATCTATGGGTTTGTCAATTTTCTTAATATTCTCAAAGAACCAACTTTTGGTTTTATTAATTCTCACTGCTGTTTTTTCTGTGTTCAATTTCATTTAAATTTGCTCTGATTTTATTTCATTCCTTCTGTTTGCTTTGGAAATAATTTGCTGTTCTTTTTCTAGTTCCTCCATCTATTTAGTTAGGTCATTGATTTTAGCTCTCTTTTATTTTTTAATGTAAGCACTGAGTGATATAAATTTCCCTCTCAGCACTGCCTTCACCATGTCACCTAGGCTCTGATATGTTATGTTTTCATTTACATTCATCTTGAAATATTTATTTACTTCTCTCAAAATTTATTTCTTGAACTACTGATTAACAGTGTGTTAATTAATATCCATATATTTGTGATTTTTTTTTTTTTGCCTTTTCCTG
>JAQZBX010092799.1:0-12233 GCA_029593785.1 Cabassous unicinctus
AAAAAAAAAAAAAAAAAAGAATGTTACCTAAATCTCTTATAATTAAATTTTAAGTTTTGCTTTTTACCCATTTGTAATGCATACTGCTGCAGCAAACTTTATTGAAATATCCCATGGGACAGAGAAGGTGGACTTTTTAAACCTCACTTTCACATTAAGTAACTTCAAATATGAAGTTGTCCTCTAAAATAATTAATAGTATTCAGCCATAAAATAGCATTCTATTGTATGCATACAACACATTTTGTTTGTCCATTAATAGATTGATGGAACACTTGGGTTGTTATTGTGCATAACGTTTCTATGAACATTAGTGTACAAGTAAAGACCTTGTCTTAACTAATTATATCTACAAAGACCACACAACAGCCAAATTGATCTGTTAAAAATGTGAGTCACAATTCCTATGAAAATCCCAGCAATGTAAAATAAATGAAATTAAAACTTTACTAAAGAGGTTTACCAGCACATTGGGATAGGCAGAAGCAGCAGCAAACTTGAAATAGGGGTGTTGAAATTACCCAGTATGAGGAACAGATAGAAAAAAGAATAAGGACCTGTGGGACACAATCATGCATACCAATATACACATTAAGGGAGCCCAGAAAGAGAAGACAGGGGTAGAAAGAATATGGGAAGAAATAGTGAATAAAAAGTTCCAAATTTTAAAAAAGACATGAATATACACATCCAAGAAGCTCAACTGCAAATATGATACAAAGAAATCCACACCAAGATATATTAAAATGAAAAATTTCTAATGCCAAAGACAAATAGAATCCTGAAAGCAGGAAGAGCAAAGGAACTCATCACGTAAAAAGGAGCCTCAAAACGATTATGTGTCAATTTTCAACAGAAACCATGGAGGGAAAAAGACAGTGAGATAACACAGTTAAAGTGATGAAAGAAAAAAGAACTTGTCAACAAAGAATTCTATATCTAGCAAAACTGCCCTTCAAAAATTAAAGAGAGATTAAGACAGTCTCAGATATGCAAAAGCTGAGAGAGTTTATCACCACGATACCTGCCTTACAACAAATGCTAAAGGGAGTTCTACAGGCTGAAGGGAAAGGACATTAGACAGTAGCTCAAAGCTATATGAAGAAAAAAAGCCTTCTAGTAAAGGTAACTACATAGGTGAATATAAATGCCAGTGCTAAATTTTTGATTTGTAATGCCAATTTTTGGTAGAGGCTCTAAAATATAAATGCATAGAGAGTAATGATAAATCTATGTTCTTGGACACACATAGTATAAAGATATAATTAATGAGAAGAACAGTGTAAGAGGGGCAGAGAGATATAAAAACATAGTTGGTGTGTGCCATCAAAATTATGGTGGTATCAAATCAAATGAGATTGTTAAAGATAACTATGTAAACAAGTGAATGTTATACTATTGGAGAATGAGACATGTAGTTCAATTAATCCATCTCTTCAGACAACAGCCTCCAGTTACAAGATATATGAGTGACTCCATCTTAGACCAGCAAGCCCTCAGCCAACCAAAGACATCTATACACTTTCAGGGCAGAGCAAGAGAATTACCCAGCTTACCTATTTCTTCATGAACAATAAAAATCTCATTTTTTATGCCACTGAGCTTTGGGAAGTTTTTTTATGCTGTAAAAGCTAACTGATACACTATGAATGATATTACTTATTAATAATCCATAAGCTAACAACGTTGTTGAAATAAGAATATGTTTAATGTACTTCATAAGATACCTGTCAAGTACTCAATTAATTGGTAGATATTCTTCTATACATGCTTTGGAGCTGTATATAAAAGTAAAATAATCTGAGAATTGTTTTTCCTCACATTAAAAATGCAAAGTTTGGACTTAAACATTTTTAGCTACTACAATATTTGTTTTTTTAATTGGAATGCTGATTTTAACCTTTTATAAAGATGCTCATGAAGACGTGGATTCAGAATTTTTTATATAAAAACAAATCAAAAGGTCACTATAGCATATTTGTGACTTGTCTATTTCAACCTTTGCTAATTGTTTCTCATGAGGTTATAGGATTAAAATTTCCAACTTAAAAAAACTGATATAAAACTATGCAAAGCTTAAGGAGGGATGTGATCTTTTGTTAAAATAAAGCAATTTTCACCATATATATTTAGCCATTTTAGCCTTGTGTCAAACAAACACAGAAAAGTTTCTGTTCAAGATCCTCACTCCTGCACATTCAGCCAGGTGCTTGTGATCTTTGGCAAGATAACATGTTCCCTGGGCTGAAGTTCATAATAAACCCCCTTACCCAAGGAGAACACCAATCCTTCCCCAGGGGCACACACGAGGTCTTACTTCCATTGTTCTACAGCCAGTCCTGAAAACCCTTAATTTTAAGGTTGAAAAAGATGTGAATGGATTCCTTAACTCAAATTGCCTGCAACAAATCCAACTACCAATTACTAACTCTTAACAACTGAAAATACATAGTACTTGCAATTTACAAGATGTTCCACATTTAACGGAACAACTCAAATATTAAGAAATTAGGTCAAGTATTTTTTCATGTTTCAAATGTTCCTTAATAAAACTTCTTTATGACAAGATATACAGCACTTTCTTGTACTTAGTATTATAAACTCTTACTAACATTTGCAATTTGATGGTCAAAAAAAAAAGAGAAGAAATCATTCATATTGGTATTAACAACACCTACAGGGAATGTCATGTCGTAAACCTTATTATTTAAAGGAAACCTGCAAAAAAAACCCAAATTGAATCTACAAAACCAAACTCATGTTATTTTAAATGATGGGGCAGATCTTTTTTCTGTACAGTAAGGTGAAGCTATCACTGCTTGGCACCTAGCCAACATACAATCAGTCAACACGCCTCATTTTAGTCATTCAGCTTAGATACATGTCATTTGAAAATATCTTCAATCTGGAAATGTAAAATATGCCAAGGTATAGTTCAAGGATCTTTCATAAAATAATATTAAAATTCTAAGTTTTGTGATATGTTTTTTACTGAAAAGTATTTTGTAAAGAGGAGACATTTAAATTTTAAAAATCAAAAAAGAAAAGCGAATCTTCACAGAATACGTACCAAAATTATGCCTCAAACGTTTTTTGAGCAAAATAGGACCTACAATATGCAAGTCAAAGTTATTTCAGAAAAATTAACAATGTCATTCTTTATAAGTCCATGAGCCTTAAAAAATGTATTACATTAAAATATTTAAATCTCACAAATGACTCATCTTCTTTATAACCTAAGATACAAAGGAAATGATCTTTAAATACACAATGTCAGAATACAATTGTCTTAGAGTTAGAAGGGGTTTAATTTTGAAAAAATTATCCAGAAGCTAAACAAGAGTCATATATTTTGATTTATTACATATACCAAATGTAATCTATAAAATGTATCTTTAAGTAATATTTTTTAACTAAATACTTCTTAAAGTCATTTTGTAAAAAAAATATTTAAATGATTAATAAGGTAGCATATTTAAAAAGGTAAACATGAAGACGTTTATAATAAAAATAGAGAAAAACTAAAACAACCTTGCAATCCTTTTGTGTGTGCAATTTATGCAATTTATCAAGAAATGTGATAAAAGAAGAAAACAAATATTGGCCCATTCTGGAGCTTCTTTGTCATCATTAATGCATTCAGGTTTTCACAGCTGAACTGCTGCACTTTGAAAAGATTTTCATGAAAGGAAACCCGTATTCAATGTTTGAACAAAGCTGTCAGGTTACTAAGATTAAAAATTGTTTGAGTATCCAGAGAATCTTTTCTTTAAAAAAAAAAAAAAAAAAATTATGTTGCCCTTTATTTGCAATCAGAAGTCAAAAGTTTTCTGCTTAACAATGTGTATTTGTTTTTGGAGAAAATAGAAGAAGAGAAAAAAAAAAAAACAATTTTAAAGTAAAAATAAGACTGCTGTGTGGTTATTTGTTTCATTACTAGTTTTGCCTCTCAAATTGATACAAATGATCTCCTTCTGTTTCTGTCTATCTGCTTGCCTTGTCAGGACAACTAATTGTCAGGGTTGGGGAGATCTTCTTTATCTAAACAGAAGATGTGCAGTTTGTAACCTGCTTAATTCGCCTTATGTCCTCCATGCCCTCAGTATGGTGTTCATTAAAGTCTCAGCTGTTTTGTTTCTAACAGTGGCAGCCTAAACATAGGCTTATTCTTCTTTGTTAAAAGGCCAGATTGTACATAAATATACCCCTAATCAACATTTTGTTTTGTTGTTGTTGTTTTTAAGGGCAAGAAATTACCAAGCATGTAAATGCTTCTTGATGTTCTCCTTCCTTCCACACCAGTCAGGCATCTGACCTAACTCAGCCCCTCATCCAGGTGTTAATGAGAAGAGCAGCACCTCTTGGCCTTTGGACAGAGGTTTATCGTAACACAGCCACCTCTAAACTTACATAAGCCATATAAGAATTGTAAGTTGGTATAAACAAATTTGATAAAATGGCATGAAAGATCATTCTTGAAAGCCCTCCACCTCCCACCAAAAAAAAGTTCCTAGTAGGCTCTAGATTCCAATCATACCTGCTTTCATGAATTTGACTTTACAGAAGGATTAAATGAAACCTACCTATACTTGCCTTTACAATAATATCAAATATCTCAAATCAATTATTTTTTTCTTTTTGCTGCGAAACTTTATATGTAAATGGTCAACCCATAACCAGAATTGCTGCTCAGTACTAAGCTGTTATATGCTAAATAAATAAATTTAATTACTGTAATTTTTAGTTATATTAAGACAAAAATTTATTTTTAACTGGTTACTAAGTTGCTTGTGATGTTAATTTTAACATGCAATTAATTAAATGTACATAAAGGACTATTAAAGTACGATGCCTGACAACTTTAAAAAATAATTTAACCTCCAAATGACTAAGAGTAAGTAAGAGGGCTAATATTTTTAACTTAGGAATTCATCTTTTATTTCCATTAATCCACAAAGGTTTGTGTCAGGAACATGTTTTTTTCCCTTCTTTTTTTTAAAACATCATGAGGTTTGTGATCCTCCTGTTGTTGTTTTTTTGTTTTTATATATACGCAATTTTATGGTCTCTCCTGTTGTTTTAGTTTGCTAAAAGTTGCAGAAAGCAATATACCAGAAACGGGTTGGCTTTTACCACGGGGATTTAGCATGTTGCAAGCAACAGTTCTGAGGCCACAGAAGTGTCCAAATCCAGGTGCCATCAAGTGATGCTTTCTCCCAAAGACCGGCACATGGAGGCATCTGGTGGCCTCTCCCTTCTCTTCCAGTTTCGTTGCCTCGGCGTCTGGCTTCCTCTCTCCTGGGTTCCATTGATTTCAGCTCCTTGCTCTCATGGCTTTTTCTCTGTCAGTTTCTGTGGGTTCCTCTGGGCTCCTGTGTCTTTCTCCATATTCATCTCATTTATAAAAGACTCCAGTAAGGAGATTAAGAACCACCCTGGGTCACACCTTTTGAAGTAACCTAATCAAAAGAAGGTCCCACCTACAATAGGTTTATACCCACAGGAATGGATAAGCTCTAAGGACATGATCTTTTCTGGGGTCCACAAAAGGGTCGTATATGACTGAATATATGACTAAAAATATTATTGACAATATAATTTTAAAAGCCTCTTCAAAGTACATCAGTTGGAGGGATCCTGAAAATGGTGATGTAGGGAATCCCAGGACTCCATCCTCTATAAAAACTAATAAACTGGTAAAAACAATGAGAATAAACTTTTACAGAACCCTAAAGGCTAGTCAAAAACTTCTAACAACCAGAGGAAAGATTAATAAATAAAGAAGCTGCTGCAATGAATAAAGAGAGTATGGTCATGTTTAAACTGCCTTCCTACCAACCCCCAACCACGAGATTGGAAGTGGCCATGAAAATGACAGCCCAGACTTGGAATGCTGGTTGCTAGTGCCAGAGAGAGCAATACAGATCTTATTCTTAAAGAACTGGGGTTGGGTGTTTTGGCCTGTCGGGCAGCTCTCTGAAGGACCAGCAACAGGGCTTGCCTTTATTTTGTCTCACTTGGAGCAACTCTGAAGCTGAGATGGCTTCCCTGAGAGCATTTTCTGAAAGCATTTAAGGCCAAAACTACTAGCCACAGCAGCCAAAGGCTGGGGATAAGAGTCAGGACAAGAAACAGACCTTGGAAGGAAGAGCTTGGGAAAGGAGATAAGTGAAGGAATAAGGGCTTTTAAAACCTCCTGCACATACTGGGGAATCAAGAAGGCCATGTGCATGCTCAGGGATGAACATATGCTAAGAAAAGGCCTAAAGACATCCTAAAATTTCACTTCTATCTGAACTTCAAGCTCTGTACAAGCAGCATATGAAGATGAAGGCAGAGTTGTAAAGAGCCTGGATAAGTGTCAAATGAGTAACCCAACACAGAGATAATCTGCAAAGTCTGAGAAAGCATATTTTCATTTTCTTTCTTTCCTCTCCTTTGGCTCCAGGCATTTAAGGAAAGTGTCAAAACACAGGATAACCACTAAGCTAACCAAAGACAGGCTTAAATGGTCACACATACAAGGACACAAACTTTCTGAAAATAGTTTTTAAAAGTCACTAAACAAAAAACCCACAAATTCCAGCAACAACACACACAGGGAATGGGAGAGAATCTGACTTCTAGCATTGCCATATTAAATATTATAAATGCCAGTTTTCAAAAATTAAAATTACAAAGCATGTAAAGAAACAAGAAAGTATAGCCCATTCATAAGAAAAAAAAAATTAATACAACCTGTCTCTAAGGAACCCCAGGCATTGGATTTAATAAATAAAGACTCCAAATCAATTGTCATAAATATGTTCAAAGAACTAAAGGAAAATATGGACAAAGAACTAAAGGAAACCAGGAGAATGATGTCTGAAAAAACAGAAAATATCAATAAAAGAAATGGAAGTTATAAAAAAGAACCAAATAGAAATTCTGGAACTTAAAGTACATTCACTGAGATGAAAAATTCAACAGCATATTTGAGCCAGCAGAAGAAAGAATCTATTAACTTGAAGACAGTTCAATTGAGATTAACCATATTAGGAGCAGGAGGAGAAAAGAATAAAGAAGAACGAACAGAACCTAGGAGAGCTGGAAAACACCACCAAGCATATCAATATACACATTGTGGGAGTCCAAGAACAGAGAAAGAGGCAGAAAGAATATTTGAAGAAATAATGGCTGAACGCTTTTCAAATTTGATGAAAGAAATGAATCTAAACATTCAAAAGGCTTGATGAACTCCAGGCTAAATTCAAAGAGAACCACAAGACAAACTACAGTCAAGGTGTTAAAAGACAATAAGAGAACCTTGAAAGCAGCAAAATAAAACTGACTCTTCACATACAGGTGATCCTCAATAAGAACAACAATTGATTTCTCTTCAAAATGCACGCAAGCCAGAAGGCAGTGGGATAACATTTAAAGAGTTGAAACAAACAAACAAACAAACAAGCAAACAAAACACTGTTGTTGTTTTTTAAAGATTTATTTATTTTATTTATTTATCCCCCCCCTTGCTGCTTGTGCTGCTGTGTCCATTCGCCGCGCGTCTTCTCTGTGTCCGCTCATCTCCCCCTTGCTGTGAGGTCCTGCCGCATCAGCCCACGGCGCCGCGCGGGCCGGCCTGCCCTCACAAGGAGGCCTCGGGACGCGAACCCGGGCCTCCCATATGGCAAACGGGGGCTCTATCCACTGAGCCACACCCGCTTCCACAAAACACTGTTAACCATATTTATATAACTTACACATATGCCCAGGTGAACTTCCTCCCATGAATCCCCCATCACTGACAACCCACACCAATGATCCTCCCCTGCTATAGTTGCAACCCTTCTGTGATCCAAAACCTCTTCAAAAATGAAGCCAAGAATATCGCCAAATACAATTAATAGGAAAATGAAATAATGATAGGTTTAAACATAAGAAATAAAATGCATAATAATTTAGAAAAACTAAAATTAAAATAAAGTAAAAAAAAGAAATTGGGATATTAAAAAAATAATGAAAAATATTTTTAAAAAATAAAAGAATAAATTTTTTTTGACGTTTTGCCTTTCATCACTGGAATACCTTTTGTCCTGTATATACAGTGGCATTTTCTTCCATTTCTTCCCCAGTGTCTTACTTTTTTTCATTTGTCTTCAAAGAAGTTTTAGGTTACAGTAAAGTCACATACAGAA
Source organism: Cabassous unicinctus (assembly GCA_029593785.1). Taxonomy (NCBI): domain Eukaryota; kingdom Metazoa; phylum Chordata; class Mammalia; order Cingulata; family Chlamyphoridae; genus Cabassous; species Cabassous unicinctus. Next base: position 8,178 of record JAQZBX010092799.1, read on the forward strand.
TATAGGGAACTCCCATATACCCAACATCCTCCTCCCTTTTCCCCTTTCCCATATTAATAACCTTTTTACATGTAGATGGTACATTTGTTACAGCTGATGTACAAATATTGAAACATAGCTACTAACCATGGTCAATGGTTTACATTATGGTTTACATTTTAGACCTTACACTTTTATAAATTTTTGATGAATTTTAACATGGCCTGTATCCATCACTGCAAGATCACGCAGAACATTTCCACTGCTCCCTAAAACCCCCGTCTTCCATCTTTTCTATTCCTTCTTCCCCCCGTCCCTCGGGGTCCCCAGAGACCACCAGGCTTCACTCCTTGAGGGACAAGATTCATAGATACTTGCAACAACGCTGAGGGCTTGACACATTAGTCTGTCCTCCACAATTCAAATGTTCATGGGGCACTGCCACAGTGGGTAGAGATTCACACAACGGAAAGAATATCGAATTCCCATCCTGAGGAGCTCTGTCACATTCTCTAATGGAACAGCAACAATCCCCCAAGTACAGGTGCAATGACTAGTAAAGAAAGATGGTCCATTGATGGGCCCTTGATGTTGACGACTATGCTTATGAGCCTTAGCTCTTGAAATTGCAACTTAGCCTAGTGTTGTAGGGTGCCTAAGCGTTACCTACTGGGAGCCTCCTTGTTGCTCAAATGTGGCCTCTCTCTAAGCCAAACTCAGCATATAAATGCATTAACTACCCCCCAGCATGGGACATGACTCCGGGGGATGAGCCTCCCTGGCACCGAGGGATTACTACCAAGCACCGGCTGGTGATGGAACTGGAAAAAGACCTTAAATGAAAGTGAGAAAAGGTAAAGACAAATGAGTTTATATGGCTAAGAGACTTCAAAGTGAGTCAGGAGATCATCAGACAGGTAACGCTTATGCACATCTCAGCAGGATATCATAGACTGCCAAAGTAGATACTACCCCAAAGAGTAGGGCTCCTGAGGGCTCTGGAGACACGCAGGTCCTAGAGTCATGGCAGATAGCTCTAAAGTTTGGTGCTTTGCCAGTGGGCCCTACTTTGGAGTTTGTGCTCCCGAGTGTCACAGAGTTGGGCTCAATTGTGACTTCTCTACACATGCCTCTTCTGTACCTTCTATTCAAACCTATAGTTGGTACTGGAGTTGGTAGGTATACATACAAGAGACTTGAATCTCTGGGCTGTCCATACACCAGCTGGGCCCTGAGCCTCAGCGGAGTTGCAACACCTACTCTCCAGTTCATTGGATTCACCCAGGTCAACTAACAAGGAGGTGAGGATGGACAACCATTATACCAAGGAACTGAGAGCGCCTATAACTACAAGTAAGAGAGTTCCATCTATCATCCATATGGGATTGAAGCCCCCTCTCAATTAGAGGTGCAGTGGGCATCACCATCCCAGAATCCTCAGGACTGGGGAATAAAGTATGGGATAGAGTGGACTTACTGGTATGATACTATAGACTTACTGCGATTCTAGCAATGGAAGAAATTATATCATGGATATGGAGACAGTGGCCACTGGAGGTGCTGAAGGCAGAGAGAGGGAAAAAGAGGTGTAATACGGGGGCATTTTTAGGACTTGGAATTGTCCTGAATGACATTGCAATGACAGATACAGGCCATATATCCTGTCATAACCTACAGAATTGAGTGGAAGAGAGTGTAAACCACAATGTAAAGTATAATCCGTGCATAGAGGCAATGCTCCAAAATGTGTTCATCAATGGCAATGAATGTAACATACAAATGAAAGAAGTTGTTAATGTGGGGGAAAGTGGGAGGTATGGGGAGTGGGGCATGTGGGAATCCCTTATATTTTTTTATGTAGCATATTATGTAATCTAAGTATGTTTTGAAAATAAATAATATATTTTTAAAAAAACACTGTTAACCAAGAATTCTACATCTGGCAAAACTATACTTAAAAACTGAGGACACAACAAAGATATTTCCACATGAACACAAACCTAAGATGTTCACCACTAGTAAACCTGACCTACAAGAAAAGCTAAGGGACTCTTTTTGGCTGAAATGAAAGGACACTAGACAGTACCTTGAAGCCATACAAAAAAAACTAAAGAAAAACAAATGCAGTAAAGGTAGCTACATAGGTAATTATAAAAGCCAGAATGCATTTTTGGTTTTTACCTTCACATTTTTTTCCTACATGATTTAAAAGACGAATGCATTTGAAAAATTAAAAATCTATGTTACTGGTCATACTAAGTATAAAAAAATTTAATTTGGGACAATGACATCATAAAAGATTGGGGGCAAAGCTGTAAAGAAGTAGGGTTTTTGCATACTATTGAAACAAAGTTGGTATTAATACAAACTTTACTCATACAAAGTTAAGATGCTAATTGTAATCCACAGGGTAGGTACTAAGAAAAAACTGTATACATAAAAAGAAACAACAAGGCAATCAAAATGGTACCCTAGAAACAAGCCATTAATCACAAAAGCAGGCAGCCATGAAGGAACTGAGGAAAAAAAACAAAAGATAAAAACATACATAAAATAAATACGAAAATGGCAGTAGTATGTCTTTCCTTAACATTAAATACTTTAAATGTAAATGGATTAAATTCTCCTACTAAAAGGCAGAGATTGGAAGACTGGATTAAAAAATATGACCCAACTATTAGTTTCTACAAAAGACTCATCTTAAGTTGAAAGACACAAAAAGACTAAAAGTGAAAGGATAGAAAAAAGATACACCATGCAAATAGTAACCAAAGGAGAGCTGGAGTCACTACATTAATATTAAGACAAAATAGACTCCAGGACAAAAACTGTTATAAGAGACAAAGGAGGACATATATGGAATAAAAGGGTAGATCCATGAAGAAGTTAAACAATTACAGAATACCTGACCACAGAACCCTAAAAAAAATATGAGACAGAAACTGAAATAACTGAAGAGAGAAACAGACAGTTCTAGATTAAAAGTTTGAGACTTTAATACTCTACTTTCAGTAATGTAAAGAACCAGACACAAGATTGATAAGGAAACAGAAAACTATATATCTAACCAACTTATAGAGAACAAACATTTTTATCAAGTGCACAGGGAACATTCTCCCTGATAGACCATATGTTAGGCCACAAAACAATCTCAAAAAATTTTAAAAGACTGAAGTCATACAAAGTATGTTTTCCAACCACAAGGGCATGAAACTCAAAATCAATAACAGAAGGAAAACTGGACTATTCATAAATATGTGGAATTTAAACAATACTTTCAAACAATAAATTAATCAAAGAAGAAATCACGAGGGAAAGAGAAAATATTGGAGAATGAATACAAACGAAAACACAACCTAGAAAAATTTATGGGATACAGCTTAAGCAGTGCCCAGAGGGAAATTCATAGCTATAAATGCCTATATTTTAATTTTTTTTTTTTTTAAAAGAGGTTTCCTTGTCCTCAGCATTCTCATCTTTATTATTAGTGTTTTTCTTCTCTTTATTTTGTTTCATTTTGTCTTTTGATTTATTGGAGCCTCTGGAGGAAGCGAAGGGGGCTTAGGGGTGGATTCCAGGGCTTCTTCCTCTTAACTCCACTTCCCCATCAGTTGGCTCGCTATGGTTCCACTGCCTCTGGCTAGAGCCAGGCCTCCGGGTCCCCGTCGGTCCCCAGCCTAATTTCCTCCTTCTCCTCCCTCTAGGCTGTTCTTGGTTCATGCTTTTACATTTTGAAATTTAAAACATTTTCCCCCACACAACTCCAAACTCTGCTGTTTTGGCTGGTTTGGTTTCTGTGTGTTCAACTCATGCTCGGTACTTTTCTCCTTTCTGACTTTAGTTTGATTTTTATTTTCCCTTCTTCCTCCTCCCTTTTCCTTGCACCCTATTCTCTCTTTCTCATCTCTCTTTCCCACTTCTCTCCTCATTTTCCCTCTCCTGGCTTTTTTCTCTCTTCTCCCTTCTGCTCCCACAGCCCTCTCACCTCCTGCTCACAGCCTTCCCTCCTGCCAGATTCTGACAGCACAATGAGGGGCCCCCATTACAGAGGGATGGATGGAGCAGAGGTGCCGGTGT
>JAQZBX010092800.1:0-12235 GCA_029593785.1 Cabassous unicinctus
CTAAAATATACTTGTCTATACTAAAAAGGTTTATAGGGCATTATCTGATTTTGACCAAGATTTAATACTTAGTTATTTAAATTTTGATCATCAACATTGGTTTTGAAGTTTCTACTCTATTGTTTTCATTTTGTGCAAACCACCAAATAAGACAATAAGCAGGGCAGGTGGTAGAAAGCAATCCTACGTTGGTTGGATTCAATCAATATTTTAGACAAAGCAAATTTCCTATGCAGTATATTCTGGATAAGAAAACTTACCCAAGAATAACCTTTACAGAATCGTTATTGGACATATTATTTCTCTCAAAGCTGAGCTATATCTTCTGGAAATTTTTCAATACTTAAAAATTGTATAAAGTTAGGAATTTCCTAAATTACTTGTGGTCCCCTGGGAGTAAAGATTCAATCTTTTCCATGTGGATTGTTTGTATCACCCCTGGAATCCATTTAAGCTCAGGCACATATTAGAAATACATATTTTCAGATACAAAGTAAAGAATACTGCATTTAAAAGAATACATATATCGTCAAAGGCCTACCTGTCAAGGATTTTTTTAGAGTATCATATGTTTCATGTTCAATCCATGAAGAAAAGAAAGAATGCACTAGATTTAGATTAATTTTAGTTGTCTCATGTTAAGACAAGCAGACCCTCCAGCAGCAGCATGTCATCTATGTGAACAAAAGAACATTAGGAGGGACACACACAAACACACAAATGTTTAGACCAATGGTAATCAGTCATTGTTGTCATTCTCTTCTATAAAATATATGATGTCCTAGGACAGGGCTCACTAGCTTTTGAGACTGCAGACTTGTCGCCAGTACTCAGGGCTATCAAAAGGACCTAAAGACAGAAGGATATTGTAGAACAACAGCCCAGCAAATCCAAGGAATGTTATTTTTTCCCAAAATGTACTGATCCTATATAATCTAATAGGTTTGCTAGTAGACTGCATTTTCCAAAAGCAAATAGGTATGAAAAAAAGTGGCCAATAAAAACTTATAAATAGCTACTTATCTTTTCCACTTAAGCATTAGTTTTAGAAAACTGTGATTACCCCCATAGATTTTCAAAGCCATATTGCTTATTTGTTCCGAGGAAATTGTATGTTATTAAGAAAAAGGAGAAATTAAATATAAATTTAAAAAGACAACACACCAGAAATGTGAAGATAAATTGAGAAATTGGAAAAAACTGGACCACATTTTTATGAACCCATACAATAAAGAGCTACAAATTGAGCCCTTCCTCTATTACTACTGTTTTTTCTCTTTTATCTTACCCTGCTGGATGCATGGCAGGTGTATGGTGGGGTGGGGTTTGGGGATTAAAAAATAGTAACTGAGTTCTCCATTCTGGTCTGGAATATTCAAAATTTAATCATTTAAATTTTTGAGTTTTCTGGAGTTTTCTCTAAATTTAGAATGAGAGGCCTAAATCTTTTATATACTCTAATAACAACAACAACAAAAAAAAAATAGGAAAAAATAAAAACCTAGTCAAAATTTCTTTTCAATCTCTGATGTCTTAGAATGTTTTTCTCCCACTTTGATGAATTCACTTAAGGAAATTACTATTCTCTTTACTATAAAATTTGGATGACATAATTTCATAGAGAAAGGCCTACCAACTTAGTACCTTATAATTTTCATTTTGATCTGAATTTTATTAGGAAACAAATGCAATAAATCTTTTGGAGGAACCAATCACACAATATGTTGTACATTTTTTTTGCAAATCTAACCAAACTGTGTGACTAGATTTATGCGAGGCAAGAAGTAGTCTAGCCCCTGAAGACACTTATGGTCCAGTAGAAGCCTACTGCCAAGCAGTGGTGTAGTTACAACATGATGTAGAAGCCTACTTCTATTAGACCATAACTACATAACTGGCAAGCAGTGGTGTAGTTACAACATGATGTAGACGGTTAAATAGTAGGACAACGGGCAGTTACAGTATGTGAGGATGGAGGAAGGCTCTGATCAACTATTTCTTAAAAGACTCAGGAAAAAGCTTTAAAGGGGAATTATATTTGCAAAGAAATTTGAAGGATAATGAGTAGAAAAGATTTTCCAGGTGGAAAAGGAAGAGATGGGTTGTTGCAGACAGGGAGTATAGTAGACACAAGTGAGAACAGATGAGCAAAAAAAAGTGTCTTCAGAATTTAGGATTCGGAAGGAGTGAGAAATGATAAAGCTAATGCATAGTTTGCAGTCTTGTGAGGAACCTTAAATAATAACTTATGAAATGCATTTTATGCATTGATACCTATTTAGTCCAGAATTTCCAAAATGTGTGGGATAATAATTTTCTGGTAGCAACTTCCCTAAAAATATAGATTCTTAAATCTTTTCTCTGGAGTGTGCGGTTTAATTAACATGTGTAGGAAAACCAGATTTGTAATTATGAGATTTTGAAATGGGGGAGAATCAAGGTTTCATTTGTTTTATAAAATAATAAATCATCAAAATGTGTAGAAAGTTGAAATTCTGGAAAGACTGAGAGAAAAAAAGCACAGAATACAATGCAGGTGAAAAAAATGATAAGAGTTCGAGATAAGGCAGGTACTATAGAATTAAAATTTAGTAGACAGAGAATTCTTTATGTTTCAGAAGTTGTAGCTGATTGGCAAGTGGGGTTGTTAGTAAGGAAGAATATATAAAGGAGTAAAACTCTGAAATTTCAAACTTGGCAGATTGCAAACATGGTAAGGCCTGGGACCAAGACAGAAAATTACTGACAATACCAAGTTTGGGGAAATCAGAGTAGAGGTAGTGAGATGACGAACATTAAGCTATGAGTGATTATATTAATTCTGGGGAAAAAAAAACTAGGAAGGATAATGTTCTTAAGGAGGAATTGTAATGAATAGTAAAGAAAAATAAGAGAGAAAATGCTTTACAGGCATGTTGATTCAAAAGAAAAATCTTTCAACCCTTTGCTGCATGCTATTTTCCCATGGAGATAATTTTTAAAAGCTTTGGCTCACTTAGAAAAAGAAATGCTGAACCCTTTTTATTATTGTTTTAAATTGTTCAATCTCTAAACCACAGATACCTCAGAGGTTCATTAGAAATTCCCAAACCCAGAAAGAGGAAGGTCCCAATAAAAACAAAGGAACCAAACCAGATCCTTTAGGAGTTGAATTTTTAAGTTTTCACTTCCTGATTCCAAGGATGGGTCATATTTTAGTTGCAGAATAATGGGAGATGTAGCTTAAAAACACCAAAGTTAAAATAATGAATCCCTTCTAGGTCCCTCTCAGTAGATTTGGCATGCGCAGGTATCGAGTGTGATTCTAATACAAATTGTGAATGATACAAGCCCTGTCCCAATCTGATCCCTTTACATAGAAACATTTTTTAGCCTAACATTTTTGCTTCTCGATTGTATTTTTTTTTCGATTTCATCAGATGTAGTCAACTGCTCAGGTTACATTAACAATGAGGGAAATCTTCCCCCTCTACAAATAAATAAATAAGAAGTGTGGTTTTAGAAAAAAATTTCACCTCTAGGCCGGGGTTCAAATATTAACCATTAATGTGGGTATCTTTAATTGCATGTTGCTGATTCCAGAGGCTGGCATTGCAGTGGCCAGGATTCTAGAGAATACACACAGTGAACAATTCAGCCCTTGGTTCTCAGAGTTATATCTCCTTAAAACAGAAACTGAAAATCTCTTTGATATCAACTTTCACAAAACATATATTACCAGATTATATAGGGTGAAACTAACTGCCCGGTCCTATATGATGACAAAAGAAAATAAAATTAATGCAAAATGAATTGAAACAGCCATGAACAAGCCCACTGAGACAGAAGTTAAGAATTTCTTTAATACTTGGAGTGTTCAGAAGTGCTCAGCATAAGTTCAGGAATGCTTATTTATGGAGGATGGTTAACTGTGATTCATGAGCTATCCCCTCTCCCCCCTCAAACTTCCCTCTTTTTCTCCTATATTCCTTTAAAACTATTTCAGTTAAGAGAATCAATAGCCAATAGCTGGTGTACCATATGTATCATGCTTCCTTTTTCTATTGTTTTCCAAAGAACACATTTATCTAGTTGTGCCCAGAATAACAAAAGCTAAGAATCAAATATCTCCCTCACAAATACCAATACAACAAAAATGTGTTTTAGACTCCGAGCCCTCATTTCAAGGGAGCATCTTCAACTACTAAAGATGATGACTTTAATGGTTCACTTTCTCTTTTTACAAGTTTATCTTTTTTTTTTTTTTTCTCCTGCAAAACTCGCTATTTGCTACCTGAATAGATGTCTGGACCAGCTTCACAGGACCTTAGTCTGTCATAACTTCTTCTTTTTAATAAGACGAAGAGCCAGAATCATCTTAGTGATATGGAAAAGAGTCAGGATATGGAAAAGAGGCACCAAATTAAAACTCTTAATCTTGGGCTATTGGGATGTTCACCAGTAAATTCTATGTTTGCTATATACCAACATGTTTTTTTTTTTCTTTTTTGGTCCAGAGAAAACCTGTGCTTTCTCTTTCTTTATAACTTTTCTAAAATAAAATAAATCAAATCTCTTATAGTATACATTGCAGCACCATGTTCTTTTATAGAGAAAAACTTAAAGAATTTCTATGGATTTTGGAAATTTGTAATTTCAACAAAGCACCCTGATGCTTGAAAAATGAACTAAAAGAACCATAAACCATATCAGTTTCTCATTAATATTACAAATTGTGTTACATGTAGCCCATAAGGAAATATATATAAATTCTACCTCAAGACATGAATTAAAAAGTGTACTAGAAAACCTTTTAGAAACCATTTGTACAATGAGTACCCATGGATTTTGTCCTTTTCTGCACTGTGTTATTATGCCTTAAAATTATTTATTAGGTGAGAGGAAAACAATTTACGTTAATTATTAATTAGTATTAAAATATTGATGAGCATTACCTAAATGTAACCGGCTTCCAGCTGGTGCACTGGTTTGAAACTGCTGAAATGCAGCCAGCATAAGGGGCGTGTCTTAAAAGAGCAGAACAAATGACTTAACAGGGGCATAAAAGCAGCAATCAGGAAAGGTTCATTTAACATAGAGATGGCACAAGCCTGGAGCAATTGCCTCTACTTAAGTAAGTGTGGAATTATGAAAGGCTATTTATTACAGTCCAACAGGCCCTGCAGCTTGCTAAAGACCTTTGAAGAAATTCAACAGTTATAAAATCCTGCTCAGTGCAGAAGCAGTAAAATTTAGGCAGATCCCCAAAACAGCTTGCAAACTTTCAGTAACAAATTAATACAACCTTTGTTGCAATTGTTCCCTTGAAATGAATAAGGAAGAGATTCTGTATATGATAATTTTCAAAGCTTCTTTAAAATTGTATTTTGACCATCAGGAAAAATAAACCAGTTTCATAGTGATATGGAATTGAAAGTCTCTGGGTTTACCAGGAAAATGTCCCAGCTTTAAGCTTTTTGAAATGCTCTGTAAAAACACATTAAAGTTGTTCTTTTAATTGATTTGCTTCACCAGCAAATTTAGTGGAAATTCTTCCTTTTTTTGTAAAAAAAAAAAATTTTGGTTCGAAGACATTGGAGGTACAATTTGTCCATAAGCGACTGAATAGTGAGTTGATTTTTCTAAGTATTAGGGTATTTACAAAGAAAATACTTCTCAAAAATTTTAACATATCTGTTATTTATTTATAATTCAGAAATATGCTAATAAACATTTAAAATTTATGAAGCTTCAATTGAAATATAATAAAAATAATCTACCCTTTGTACTGAATAACTTCAGATCAGCAATCCATAGGGGTCTGTGGGGCCATTTTGGTAACTAAAGTAGAAGCATATTGAATAAATGGAGAATAGATGTGAAAGGTAAATGGTAATATTGCTTGTTAATTGCTAATGGGAGCAAAATGTAAATAAGAAAATGAATTTACATCTCCATCAGAAAAACACCGCCTATATCTTTCATTGACAAAAGATTAAGCAATCAATCCCAGGCCATTAATGTAATGATGCTTTACATAGAAAAGAGTTGGTAATGGGATCGTACAAATAAACAGGTGAGGGGAAATTTGTTGCAATGGATTCAACCTTTAGATATGTACCTTCCACTGAAATGGCAAAAAGGAATCTTAATGAAAGACCTGGTTTTGTGTGAGGAATGAAGATGAAAAGAATTTATAGATAGAAACAGTTAAATGAGAGATTGGCTGCAAAGGTCAGCATGTGGTAATCACAGAAACATCAAGTCAACATATCAAGAGCATGTACTACTAATTGCTGTGGGAAATACAAATGCATAAGGTTCTAATAGACTAAATTTGAGAAAAATCTAAAATAAAATAGTTCTTCCAATAATGGAAACAACTCAAAAGTTAATATAGCTAAAAATTCTTGAGTTTCATTTATTTGCTTTTGTTTGTTTGTTTTTGTCTTTGTTTTGCTTTCCATTAAGGCAAACGCACTGAACCCTACAGTGAGATATTTTAAATAATTCTATTGGTCAGTGTACTGAGATTGAGTTTTGAAAACACAAGTATTTTGATAGCATGCATTTTTGTTCTAATGGAAAGATTTAAGTAGGAAATCACTTAAAATTTATTTAATCTTCAGATAGAAATTAAGGTTACCCTATGGTATGTGACCCAAATGCATCTTTTTTTGCTTATACTCCATACTTTGGATAATGCATAGCAAAACATAACAAATATAGACTCACCACCCAATAATATATACCTCAAAATATTTCTAGATAGCTTGTGACATGTATAGCAGTCATTTCCTCATTACTTCTTATTAAATATTTTTTGAAAGAAATAAAGATAAAAAGTACAAGATTGTTGTTTTCACGATATATAAAATATATTTTCATTCATGAGAGGATCTTGTCAAAAGTCAAGATATACTGTCATAAGTTCTAAATCATATCTATTTTATAATACACTAAATATTATTATTGCCAATGGATACCATGGGACTCCTTGTGCATAATGGATTCCAGTCCTTCTAGAGAGCTGCATATGAAAATGTTATCAGTGTGCTGAAGAATCTGGTATTAATAACTTTGCAACATTATAACAAATAGGTAGTCCTGATGTTTTGTTCTTTTCATAATATATCAAATATATTTCATTGCTTACATTATAGTAGCAGATTGAAAACATCTGTTCACTTGCCACTAGTCCACCACCAACAGAAAATCTCAGCTCATTTTCCATAGGCTCGCATGTACCAGGGCTATAATCCAGCTGCTGAGCCTTGATATGGGGCCAGATTAATACTCAAGAGCCTTTGAAATGGAAATAGTGCTTTTATGCTAAAGATTAGAACAATGATAAATTCCATTTGCTTGTTCCCTTCTCTCTGGGCTCCCCTTCCTAACCTTCCCCAACCCCATTAACTTACCTCTTCCCACTCTCTGCCCCTACCCACTCTGTCATTACAGCCCCATCACCTGTTGTGACAATTAAGAAAGATCGGACATCCAGAAACAGCATCTCTCTATCCTGGCAAGAACCTGAACACCCTAATGGGATCATATTGGACTACGAGGTCAAATACTATGAAAAGGTGGGGAGACAAGGTTAAAAGGTTGGGTTGTGTGGAGAAAGAGGCTGTCTTCTCTTATGTTCTCCTCTTGCAAACAAATCATTGTCATTGCTGGAAAGCTGTGGAGATGTCTTTAGAATTCTGGTCAGGTGACACCTTTAATTTATAGATAGAAAGAGACTGAGAAATCATCCTGCCAGACACTCCACATTCTACAGCAATAAGTCACAGCAAATATGTGACTACCAAACTTCAGCCCACTAGTTATGGTACTAGAAGTGACATTTATGTCCTCCCACAACAAGGCTGCTGTTCTGTGGGCTATCTCATAGCAAGCCCTTGGTCTAGAGTTCATTTCTGAAGCCTCATTTCCTGACCCGCACATTCACATGAATTTTGTTCGATAGAGAAAGGAATATGACACTAATAGCAAAAACATTGTATTTTTGAACTGTCAATGAAACACTTTCTTGATTTTGTGCAAGTAAATTTAGAAGGTGCTAGTGGGGGGTAATTTACCTCACATAATAAAATAATTTTAATAAATTATAAAATAATAAAATCTGTGTCAGTAAAGGTTTTCCAGAGAAACAGAATCAACAGGATACTTATACATTTAGAAAGAGAGAGGAAGAGAGAGAGAGAGATTCATTATAAGGAATTGGCTCACGAAATTGTGGGGACTGGCAAATCCAAATTCCATGGGACATTCCAGAGGCTGGAAATTCCAGTAAGGTTGTTGTTGAATTCTTGAGTCCTAATTCCTTAGGTTGGAAACTCAGGAAAGTGTGGAGAGTGTAATCTTGAGGCAGAATTTTCACTAATGCTTTTATAAAAAAATATGTATATGGTTATTTATAATTAGAATTTATGCAGTGATACTTCATCATTCTAAATAGCACTTATTTTTCCTTGGTTTTAAATTAAGGTAAGCTTTGAATGCAAGATGTATTCAAACTTATCATCAGAGCTGATTGATTTTATAGCTACTAATAGGGACACAACTTATTTATTCATCTGCTGCAGTTTACAAAGTACATTAATGTCATTTAAATTCAAATTGTACATTTATCTAGCAGTTTAACATTTACAAAACACTTCTGCATACATTATTTAAATTTGAGCAGTATGGTAATCCTTATGAACATATGCATATAGGTTATTTTACAAAAAGAAACCTGAGAGTCAATGACATCAGGTGAACTTCCCATAGTTTTGCTGCTAATAAGTGTTAGGTGTCTATTTTGAATCCTGGTGGTTATTACTCCTCTTTTAATATGCTTTCCCCTAAATTATCTACTTTTCTATACATAAGCATGGATCACAGTTTGTGAAAAAAAGGTTGTATAAAAACATTCCTTTGCATTCTGTGGTTCCTTTCCTTTATTGAAGTTAATGCATTTTACAAGAATGATGTCATTTTTTCATAACCACCTACAGGGCAAAGAAATGTCTTTTTTATTAAAAGAAAGTGAAGCCTTATAAACTTAATTGTACCCAAAACATAGTACAAAAAAGTTTTCTCCTACTTTCAGTGGCCTATTGTGTTACTGCCAATCTTCCTGATTATGATCTATTTTTAAGTGTGACAAGGTAGATTGCACAATTATAAGTACTCATTTCTATAGATAATGAAACAAAATCAAAAAGAAAATTAATGATGTATTCCAGTTCAAACAGGTTACAAAAACCAGGAACAGAGCACCCCACCTTCAGATCCAAATGTGATTGAACTATGTTCATAACTTTTATTAGCATTAATATTTTTTTCTGAACTCATTTCAAACTCCATCAGCAAACCACAATACATCCTATTATTTTTAAACAATACTAACTAGTACAGAAAAAAGCGATTGAATCTACTGATTTCTCCCTAAGCATTTTTTAAATTTGATACATTATTTTTAATACAGTTTACAAAAATACTTATACATATGAAAATTTAAAATTTTTCATATACATACACATGCATACACATATAATGATATAATGTTTGGCAATATTTCAAATTATTTCACTAGGATATAAGCTCCACAATGTTTAGTTTTCTTGACTGGTTAGTTCATGGATGAACTGAGCCTGCTTCTGATTGATCGAATGCTTGAGAGTGTCTGTTCCTGGCCCCATTCCAAGTTCAGGGACATTCTACCGTGGCTTGAAATTAAGTTATCCATATGGTGCTTAGTATCTGCTAATGTATGTTAGAAGGGAAAACACAGTTCTCTGGAAATACAATTTTTGTAAACAAACCTTGCACATAACACCTTTACTATCAATGCACAGTCTGAATCTCCTAATGTGTAGTGTAAATCTCATAGAGGGGACTCTGTTGGGAAATATACTTCTAGACTTTGATTAGAAGGTGTTTGTCTCTACTAAACCACAGTGGCTTAGATTAAATACAGCACAAATATATTTGATGCTGAGAAAATTATTGATTTAGAGCCATATATAAACCTTGGCTTTTTATACTTAATATTTTTAGATTGATAAAAATATTTTTTTCTGAAAATTATTAAGGCATTTCTATTAGGTTTAAACTTAAAGGGGGTGTTTATCTACTTTCTAAGTTTATTCTTGGAAGTAGACTGAAGCTTTCTCTAGTCTTGCCTGGAAGGTAACATATATTCATTCATATATCCTCTAATCAGTAAGAATGAACCTCATTTTTTCTACTTTATGTCCAAGGAACAAATAAAAATATCCAAATTCTAAAATTCAGTAAATATTTCTAACTTCAAAGTATTGCTGTACTGCATTCAGAGAGTCAAATGATTCTAAGTCTTGTCCTTATCTGCCATATGCTCTATTTAAAATCAGAGGGTACTATTCTCTGCGTATAGTTTAATAGCATTATGAAGACTTGATTTTAACATCATTTTTTTCTTACCTCAAAGCAGGAACAAGAGACAAGTTATACCATTCTGAGGGCAAGAGGCACATATGTTACCATCAGTAGCCTCAAGCCCGACACTACATATGTATTCCAAATCCGAGCCCGAACAGCAGCTGGATATGGGACCAACAGCCGCAAGTTTGAGTTTGAAACTAGCCCAGACTGTATGTATTTTTTTTTCAATGTAGTGTGTGGTGGGGAAGGCTGTTGCAAAATGTGTCTGATAATTTATTCTCACTCTCTCTGAGATTTAATCAAAAGTGACACATTTGAAAGTATATTGCTTAGGACATTTAGTAATTTGCACAGTGACACATTTGTGTATTTGTGTTCGCATGGGTGTGCATCTGTGTTTTCTTTTTTGCAAATCAAGCACATTCTAATGTCTGGAATGCATCTGGTTTTCTATGAGCTCTAAACTGCTTTAGAGGAACACTATGCAAATGGTAACCCACTTTTAGTGCCTGTTAATCCAGATTTTCCAGGTTCATTGAGTGATTCAATGAAATACAAAAAAGAAACTTGCTGATCCATGAGGTTCTTAATTTTGTTTTAATCCTTAAAACATTGAATCTTGTATCATTTGGAGCATAAGGATTTTCTAAAACCTATTTCATCACTTCATTCACCTTCACAGGCAATTTGACCATCCAAATGGATGGGGTCCACCCATTACACTAAATTTGACTTGTTTAAAATTGGCAAACATTTTCCCAATAAAATCTTTCTTTTTTGCATAAACATTTTGCTTCA
This sequence comes from Cabassous unicinctus, assembly GCA_029593785.1. NCBI lineage: Eukaryota > Metazoa > Chordata > Mammalia > Cingulata > Chlamyphoridae > Cabassous > Cabassous unicinctus. The sequence continues at coordinate 11,194 of JAQZBX010092800.1, forward strand.
TATTAGAAAAGCCCTCTGTTAAAATAAAATTTTCAAAAATGGAAAATCATGACTGTGATACAAATATAAAATGAAGACAAGTTAAAGGTTTAACTTAACATATTAATTAATGAGGAGACCAGTGAGAGATTAAAACTGATTCAGAAGAATATTTGGAGAACACATGCACACAAACACAGGCATATGTTGTTTGTATGTATACATATAAGCTATCAAAAAGTGCTAAAACAAATATGTTAATAGATCCAAAACCGGTTAAGATCCTATAGTACAATAAATGTAATCATTGGGGTCATCTTTTCTAAGGGCATATGTCTCTAGTGAACAAGTATCATTTTCGTTGTAATTGGAAAAAGAGTTTACATCACTATTAGTTTTCTACAACTTAACTTCGCTGTTGTAAAATAGCCTTACAAAACCATCAGAGATACTCATCATTTAGAATCAGATAATCCAGGGAGTATTTAATGCCCAGCACTCCAGTTTTCTCCTTTGCCCATTCCAGTTCATTTTTTCTTGGCACCTTTATTTTCTGTTATCTAGATATGTTTTTTTTTTCCTGACATAGAATCACATTTGACTGCTATGGTGACATAAACTATGTCCAATGTACACATAATAAAAACATTCAAGATAGACAAAAGTTATAAAAACTCTGTAAGTTGATATGCTGGAGCAAGTATTTTGTGGCACTATTTTGTTTTTTTTTTTTGTAAGACAGCTAGGAATGTTGTTTGCAATAAGAAGCTGTGACCCCTGCAAAGGCTTGAGATTAAAAATGTTAGTAAAAGTCAGTGGTTTAACTCATGGGCTCCACAACTGCTCCATGACAATTCCCCTTTTCAGAGGATAGCTGCCATCTTCAAAACACAAATCTAGCCTTAAAGACCTCTCCTAATCCTCCTATGATGAAATGAGCATAGAGATACCACTCTCAGAGAACGTTAGAAAGAAAACTTATTAAGATTCCATGGGAGTCTGTGTGAAGATGTTTAAAATAAATTAAAAATTTTAGATGATAAAATATAATTGCAACTTAACT
>JAQZBX010092801.1:0-12226 GCA_029593785.1 Cabassous unicinctus
TGGGGAGAGTGTAAAACTAGGAGTCAGAAAGCTTTGGGCTCAAATCCCAAGTGTGACATAAGAATACTTGTTCAATCTCTCTGAATCTCAGGTCATAGCCTAGTAGTGAAAATGAAATACGACCTCGGTTTTTCAAAATCTTAAGTGTTAAACTTAAGCTCCTATTCTTTCTCTATGAAATAATACTAAGAGGGGATCTCAGTTTCATGGAGTTTCCATGGTGGTTACGAACACAGACTCAAAGCCTGCTCCGACCCTTCCTTGTCACATGACCTCATCGTCTCTGACCCTCAGTTTCCTGGTGTGTGAAATGGGGTTAATAGTAGCATCTGGCCTATAGGATTGTCTCACGATTAAATAAACCACTAAATATAAAGTGCTTGGACCAGTGCCTCACAACACTATACAAGTGTTGGTTATATAAAATTTTTTGAACTTTCCATGAAAAACAAAGAATTTTGCAGTGTCCCAAAGACATATTTCATTCTCAGAATCCAAATAATAATCTTTCAAGTTCTATTCCTATGCCATGTCTAAATAGCCATGAAATGTTTCTATAACATGGATCCACTCATGACATAGCAAGGCCTTGACTTCCTAACTCACTGATCTCATTCCAATGGCTCTCACTATGACCACAACTTAGTGGGCATAAATTCATATATTTAATAATTAAAATCTACCAGAAAATGATGGACTATCCTCAGTCTCTGCCTTTGCATGTGCTGCCGTCCCTACCTGGATTATTCTTCTGCCCCACAGCAGCTTCCAAAATGTCCATCAGTTAAAATCATGCTCAATCGTGTCTCACAATGAAACCTTTCCTGATTCCTTCCTCTGGACTATTGCTCCTTGTATTAGCCACAACTACAGTTTCTTCAAGGAGCTCATTTTAAACAAAATGTACTATATTTATATTATTATGTTTGTTTATTTATTGTCTTTCTGCATGACATAGGGTGGGAGCAGAGACTGCTTAATTCACCTCATTATCTCCTTTGTACTAGAATCTTGTTCAGTACATATGGTAGGCACTAAGTTAAACATTTTTAGTAATTGAATATACCTCTATACCAGGTTTAGGGTCAATTTTCTATAACATAATATTCCAAAATAAAGTAGATGTATATTTCTCTATCTCACAAAACAAATTACTGTGGTGATCAAATTAGGGAATACTTCAGAGATTCCATAGATATCAATGACTGGGACATCTCTCTTTGAGGTCCAGTGTTCTAAAACATGGCATTGTATCTTCAAGGTTACTCCAGAGACCAAGATGGCTGCTGGTGGCCAAGTCATCATGACTGCATTCCAATTAGTGGGAATTCAGGACCCCCTCCTTTCAAGGCTGTTTCAAAGAAGTCCTATACAATGTTTCCCTTACATCCAGCCAGCAAAAATTTTGCATGATGGTCACATTTGGCAGCAAGTGTGGCTGGAAAAATATGGCCTTTATTTTATACCATAATAAAAATTGGGGTTGCTTTAATAGGAAAATGGATAACTCACAAGGGAAGCAACTAACAATCAATGCTCATGTAACCTATTAATGCTCTTGCCACGTCATTTAAATTATTGACTCCGATGGGTCTTATTTTCAAGATTGTCAGGGCCTTGCAGACAGGGGCCTAAGTTACTTATATTTATTGTTGGTAGAATCTACTAGAAGGCCCAGAGACATTGGATTTGCTGAGTGAGTGATTAAAAGAATGAATAAATAATTTAATCAACAAACAGATGTTTGAAATTAAAAGGGAGACATTTTGCAAATGCATTTCAGGAGTCTCACTCTACTTGAGTATTTTTCAATTATAGAATCTAATATTTATTACCACTTAAAGTTTAACAAATTGCTTAACAGGAGATCTGAGATTGTTCTGACATTTCAAATGAGAAAGATTTTTCCTTTGCAAACATTACAGGGCTATAAATTTTCATTAGCTAAGTTTGCCCATTCCCTTTTCAAAGGTTAATTGTGTTTTTCAAATAACTTTTTTTCCCCTAACTCACATAGGGTACAATATTTAAACATAATGACCTAATTCTTTTTCATATTTTGCTAGCATTTATTCTAATCTTGTTACTGAAGGGATTTGAACATAACATTCCAGAAAAGCTAACTTGGTTGCTTTAAAATGATATTGACTCAAATTTATTTTGAAAATCTAAACGTTTACAAGAATAATGATACCATTTCTTTTCTAAATAAAGCAGGTGCATTTTATTGAGACTTATAGATATAAATAAAATGTGAAGGCAAGGCATACATTGCTTGACAAATAATTCCTCTAAATTTTTAGGTTCTGAAGAATAGAAGTGCACAGTGCTCAATTTCAAATATATTTTGATTTGAAATTAATTGCTGATTTAGATCCCAGGGCTTTTATCATCTGTGAATATTTAATTAGAAATGTACTTGGAAATGTAACCGATTTCATGCATCATTAAGCACTTTAAATAATTAATAGTTGATTATTTTCTCTTTTAAGATGGCCTCATTTGTAATTCTGCCTCAAAAATGAGATTGACCTTTAGGTTACAAACAAGTTGCATTTCTATTTAGAAAATAGTTCTTTACTTAGAGAGTATAACAAATGGCACTTCCAGACTTTATGTTATGTGAAGTGAGAAAGGCTTTGCCAATGTTTCATAAACATTAAGTGAAGAGATCAATAATCACGGTAATAATGCAATGTTCAAATGGGTGTTTTTAGCATCTGACCCTGGGGCCTTTTGCTAAGCCAATGATTGTGATTTAGTAAATAGGACAGTTCACAGGGAAGGTTTTCTTCTGGGCAGTAAGCAAGAAAAGCTCAACCACACTCCTTCCACCAACCAACCCATCAAGAAAGTTGGGCACTTCCCTTCTGTTGTGCCTTCCTTATCTACTAGAGTTGAGCATAACCTGGTGAGCATTTAGAGCAGATGGCCTCAAGTGTCTTCAGAGGGTAAACACTCTTCTCCAGGTTAATGACACATTTTCCAAGTCTATACCCATCCTGAAAGGATCTTAATAATATGCCACCTAAGTCAGAACAACCAACTTACTTCATATCATAGAGCAAGGGACACAGAAGTGAGTAGTTCCTAGAAAGAAGTCCTAATGTCACTGTGCTTATATGTTTTCAGGGGGCCCCCCACACAAATCCACTATGCTCTGCAGTTGGGGATTAAGCAGAGTTTTCATTTAAGCAGGACACTAACCTCAGCATTAAGTCCCCCTAAACCAGAAAGTCCAGATCCAATTTCAGAACAAACCAGCCTTCTTTAGGATCAACTAAAATGAATAATGCTCGCATATCTGACCTCTGCTTGTCCTCATAAAGAACCTCCCCGCTGCCTTTAAATGAAAGGTATTGTAGCCAATGTGTCATTTCTGGGAGCATTGTAGGCATTCATTTGGACAATGGTGACTTTGGCACGGAATTGATTTACCCAGGGAATCAGAAAGGTTTCCCCCAAGTGAAAGGAGAGAGAAACTAAGTTTCAAACCTTGGCAACCACATTTAGGGAATAAACTCATTCCATTATCTTAACAGTGCTCTAAAATAAATATGATATCCATTTTCCAAATCGGGATCCAGAAGCTTAGAGACATTTTAACTTATCAATTATCATATTTAGCTAAGTAAATGACTTGAGCTCGGCAATACCAAAGAATTTGGGATGACAGATAATGGAAAACATATAACATAGGGCTTAAGAATTAAAGTACAAAATTATACAGACTGCCTCTCCATTGGCAGAAAGACAGGGAAATAAAATAAGCAGGAAATGCAAACTTCAATCTCATCTTCTTAGGGAGACTTGCAGCATAATCACTTTGGGATACAGATGTGGGAGTGCTCACCTTCCTAAGAACCCTAAGGTTCACTTCAGCTTGCAAGCTGTGAAATGCCACTCTAATAGTATGCATGGTCCCGTTTATTGCATCAAACCCTTTAACAATGATTAAATGAAAGGCTAATGGAAACGCACAAGGTGCTTTGAAACTCAGTCCGTGCCTCCACCTGCCTGGACTTCACTGCGTGCTATAGGTGAGTTAACCTTACTCACATAATGTGGAAAACATATAAATCTTGGTGCACTGAAATAGTCTTCAGGGAGGTATTGTCTTTTTATGGGTGTAATTATTTCATGACTGATAACAATGTTTTAAAGCTTTGAGTGATATTTTAGAGTGAATTATGGTGTTTCACTGCATTAACTTTTTTACAGATCCTTTAAGCCACCAGGAGGATCCAGGGTTGGAAAAACAAGGACCCTACAGTCAGACTGAGGGTAATGGCGTGGTAGGCACATCCACAGGGAAATCTGAAATTAAATCAGCAAAGGTTACAATTGTTGCATACATTTGGATTCTTGATTTCAGGCATGACAACCCAATTCAGGCTTGTGCGTGCAGAATGGATGGGTTCACTATAAAGATAGTGGGAACAGAAAGAACCGAAGTAGTATTCTCTCTGATGCTTGTCACTGGTTCTTTCTATGCATCTGCTTATTCTTCCTTTCTTCTTTAGAAGACTCCTCATGGTGGAAATTTCAGTCCCTAAATGTTATATATTTTATATGAAAACAATAAAAAATTACAGCCCAAGCTGAGACTGAGAGCTGCTGTTCACAGTCAAGTGCCCAATCCTGAGTTGGCCACAATGGACTGCAGGGAAAGATGGTGGGCAGTATCACCCCACACCAAACTGGTTGCTAGAAACAGAGACTGGGACAAAGCATCTTGCTTCCAGAAGTCCATTTAAAAACTGCAATTATAAGTGTCATCTCAAAAATTGCATGAATTGGGTATAACTGTGCCCAGTTTTCTTCTTCTCGTCCATCACAAAACAACCAAAATGAAGACAGAAATAGTATGAGGCTTGTATATAGATTAGAACTAGGAAATGGAATGTACCTGAGTGCATTATGGAGGGGACCACATAGATATATTTGCAGTGGATTTTGGACAAAATTCTGGTGAAACCCCAAATTTGAGAGGGCAGTAGTGGAACATAGGATGGGTTTAGAACTTACTCTTCCACAGGAAGCCACTTTATTCCACACATTTGGACATTGCTATATGGGATATAGCTATACAAAAAAACACCATACAAGTTTGGGCAATATCCTCTGATACGACTGCAGTGGCACGGATGAATTATCCTCAGTTGATGGGAGTCTCCTCCAAAATGACAGGGCCACCCTGCCCGACGCAGTGACCAATGGCAGGGGCAGGGAAGGAGAAAGAAGCATGCCACAAACCTCGGCTAAGGCCAGAGCAAGCATAAAACCAGATGTCGCTCAGGAACTTGCTTAAAATGAAGGCTTTCCTTCTGGATCCACACACGACTTAACTTCTGCATTGCCACTGATCTCCTAGTCATTAAGCCAATGAACTAGAACTTCTTCACCCAGTCCTTTGGGATAAAATACGAGGATGATTCCAGTGACCCCAGGAAAATAAAGACAGGATCCAAAAAGAATCCATCCATATGACAATGGCACAGATAAGACCCCAAGAGGAAAGTGACATTGAGTTCATTATGGTATCCATGATAAACTGTGACCCAGAAAAGGAGACAAATATCATCATCCCTCATCTATTGCCATTATAAACAGCAAAAGGATCTGCTCCTAACTTAGTGTCCAAAAACAGTAAGCATTTATTTAGCTCCTGTGTCCTGTGGATTGGGGAGAAAGTCTGGACTTGGCTTCTGGTCTTAATTGGGTGTAATCACATGTCTGGAGGTTGGCTGGCTTCAGGCTGGAATGATGTGTGAACTTGCACTTTGACTCAGTCAAGTGGGTCAGAATGGAGATTTTCCCTGGAAGTGGCAGGGCTCTAAGAGGGAAAGCAACAGCTCTGAAGACCTTTTGAGGCCTAGGCTTAGAGCACATGTGACTTCTGCTTTCATTTCTATTGACCACTCCAGCGAGAGGACCTGTCTTGATTCAAGCTATCAAGAAAAGGTTTCTGACTTCTGATGAAAGGAACTGCAAGGTAACATTGCAAAGGGTAGGGATACAGAAAGAGGTAGAAAATGGGAGCTATTTTTGCAATCAATATGCCGTGTCATGATGAGATAGCAAATAAAATTTTCAAAAGGGTCTATTACCAAAAAAAAAAACTCTTGAAAGTATCTGCTTATTTCTGAAGGAATCTAAAAAAAATAGAAATCCCTTGAAAGCACAAATAGACAAATGATGAGATGTTGTCAAGAGACAAGAAATTTTTTAAAAGGAGCAGGTAGACTTAAGGAAAAAAATAAATAAATATACCCTATCGCAATTTAAGATTCCTACAGAAGTGATACAGATTATAGTTGACAATGCAGATAATTGAGGTCAAATCTGGGAGTCTCTTAGGGAATAAGACTCATAAGTATAGGTATAAATAATTAAAGGAGAAAGATAAAAATGAATCTTGACATTAGAGCTATAATATCCTCATAAGGCTCTTAAGAAGTGAATGACCCAAATGAAAAGAAACACTATTAAAAGGTTTAATATAATAAATTTCCTTGAACTGAGGAAATACCTAAACATCTAATAAAAATTATTCACTAAGAAAAATGCAAAGAAAGCAAAAAGAATAAACTAGTGGAGGAAAAAGAGGAATTTAGAATTTTTTTAAGTACAAAAGAGTCTAATAAATAAAATTGCCTTTAAATGGATAATAGAATAAAAAATCACTAACAAAGAAAAATTGAGTGTAAATATACATGAGAGTAAACGTTAAGTCTAAAGTGAAGTTAAAGGTAAGTTCACTCAAATTTTCAGTGTGGATGATTCCCATTCCCGAGCATGGGAATTATCAAATAATAATAGTTGGATGCTCTCCACTCCTAGTTACAAATCCAACATAATGCTGACATTCAAACTTAGTCAAAGAAATGAAAAGAAGAGAATATCTGAATGTATACTCAACACCCTGACTACAATTTAAACAAATTTCTTTAGCATTACATTAAAATAATAATACATAATGACCATGATATAGGAATTCAGGAATGGCTTAATATTAGAAAAAAATGAATAATATAAATCCTCAATAGATAATTAATATTATATATATAATATAATATAAATAACTGTTTTGAATAATTCTGAAAGACAGCTCATAAAATTCTTGTTAATTACTAGTCAATATTGTTATTAAACTCATAATATATTTACATGCTTTTTAGCATGATAAAGAAAAATCATTTCAAACCAACACAAATAATAAATAGAGGCATCACAAAGAAGAATAGAAAGTGCCAGAAAACCCCTTAACAACACTGTTGTTAAATGTTGTTTTGGATGTTTATCTATTTAGACATCAATACAAAAAGGCCATAAATATTGAGAAACATGAACAATCACTATTATTTATAGATTTAGGATTACATGCAAAAATAAAGGAAAACCTACAAGAAATAATAATACTTTAGTAAGAGGGCCACAGACAAAATAAATATTAAAGTAATTGTTCTTTATTAAAACGCATTTTGAAAAAAAGTGTGGAAAAGCCCCTCTTCAAAAAGGTTCAAAAATATAAAATATTTATAAATAAAATTCAAAGGGATTATACACATGATATGAATATAAAACCATACAACATTATTGGAGGTAACAAAAGAAATTGCTAAACGGATTGGCATATCAGGTTCCTGAATAGGTGCTTGTCTTATGGTAAAGGTTTAAATCTCATTTTAAAATATTATGATTTCAACATGATTTCAATAAAATCATATTGAAATTATTCCAGAACTTTTCGAGCTTATTCTAATTATCATCTCGAAGAAGAAATGGGGATGGGGGGATAGAATGAGAGTTTTCCTTTATATCAAATGTGGCAGAGGTAGACAAATACTAAAAATAACACAACAGCAAAGAAACAAATGGCAAAGAGTGATTAAAATACCTAAGTTATTTATTTAAACTGAAAATTTAGGACAATCAGATTAAGCCCAGGAAATAATCAATATTATTTAATTTGTTACTAGGACCTACAAATACAAGAAAGGCTTCAGAGCAGTTCCTGTGAATGTTAGAATGAGAACCACTTTCATTCTCCTCTATCAGGTCATATTTATCCTAGAGAGTTCACTAAGCAAGTTTGCCAACACTAGCGCTTTGGAGAAGGGCAATGAAGTTTCTATAAGGAGAAATACCACACATTAATCTACATAGGATCTATCTGAAAATGAGTAAATAAGCATGATGACACAAATCATTTTTTCTCTGGCAAACTTTCAACCGAAAAACTGCAAAATGAATTATCATTAAAGTTTGGAACAATTTTAACATGAATAAGGAACAAGAAATTGAAATATGCCCCTGCTGCTACTTTAATCGTCCCTTGGTGTTGTATTTTATGCCTCTATTCAATAATCAATGAATTCCCACCACCTGGCAAATATTATGTGAAATACTTAGTCAGGTACTTAATACCCCTGATGCACTGAATCAAATGTACTTGTCTCTCGCTTAAATTACCTCATGCTCTAGTCCAGCACTCTGCAAACAGAAATATAACATGAGCCACATCTGTACTTTTTAACACTCTTTTTATTTTAAATTTCATTTTTTCTTTTAATTTTAAATTGGAAAAAAAAACAGGTGAAATAAATGTCAATATTTTTATTTAATCCAGTAGGTCCAAAATATTATTTCTTCAACATGTGATCAGTACAAAAAATTACATATCTTACACTCCCTTTTTTGTAGTAAGTCTTCGAAATCTGTTATGTCCTTTACATTTACAGCCTATCCCAATTCCGACTAGCCGCATTGAGAGTGTTGGACGGCACACTTCTTGTTGAATAAGTCGTTGATCTCCCCCTCAGACACACACGTCTGCTCACTATATACCCTGTATTTCCAAAGCAGATCTTCCTGGGGTAAAACAGGAGCCAACCATGCTCCCATCCTCTGAAGTCTATTCTGTGATACAACCTGTTGTCTTGTCTCCCACGGTGTCCCAGGTAAAATCTCTGGCATCGTGGCACGCCAAGTACAGGAGAGGTCTTACACTGTTCTCGTTCATATTCTCTCACACACAATCAGATGTTTGCACCTTTTCTAAGTAAATGATTGTGACCTCCACTGAAATGCACTATTATTCACTCTAACAGTTCCTCCATTTGTCATCTTTGCCACTACAAACCCCACCATCCTCTCTTCACTACAAACTTCTCTTGCCTGGCATCCAAAGTATTACATAATTATTAAATGTTTCTTCAAAGAAAATGATAGACAAAAGCAGTTTTGGCCTTCATACAGTGCTGCCAGGCTTAGTTTTTAACAGTTTTATAAATGGTATAGGAATGGAATATACTCTGAAGCACCCTATTTTGCAGATCTCAGATGTAGCAAAATGCCAAGCTGACAAAGATAAATTGTAGGAAAAGAAAACTCGTGTTACTTGGTGAGTGAGCAAAATCCTGACAGATGATTGCCACTGTGAAGAAGTAGAAGATAATGCATCTAAGGAGAAAATCTACCCTATTTCTAAAATGATGTGCTCAGAGCTCTCATTTTGAAGGCAAGTAATGGAACTAGAAATCACTATAGGCTGCTTCTTAAGCACATAAGGCCATGGGCTCCTAATTGAGCTTGAAATAGTCAGCAAAATTGATGCATGATTAGTCAAGAATTAGAAACCTCTTGTTCTATTCCTGATCAGAGTCAGTTCTAACCTGTAATGCAGCCAGCTACAAGGCGGTTAACAAAAATGGTTCAGACAGAAATCAGCAGTTGGCATCCTATAAATGGACATGCCCACTGGAAGAGACGTGAACATAAATGATGGAGGACTTTGGTTAAGAGAAAGATAGCATTGACAACAGGAAGTGGTCCAGGAAAGCAGGCAGGAGCAGGGTCTATTTCCTGACAAGCAAAGCCATTGAGGCCCAGAAAATATAAGAAAGCAGAGTAATCTCCACGGGGCTTCAAGCCTGAGGTAGGTCTTAGGCTAATAGTGTGGGAGTAAGAGGTGTCGCAGATGTGGTGAATTGTCAACAGCACGCCATCCCCCATTATTTTAGGCACATTATCAAGCTAAGGATGAGATATCAGCAAGAAAGACAAAAGCAAGTAAATAGAATGATTTCCAAAACAGATTCTTAGACACAGGACCAAGAGATAAACCAGATTATTATGAAACAAGCTCATTGTCAGAAGAGGAGTAGTGGGGGATTGACATGAAACCATTTCGATGAATGGCTTAGATATTCACAGCATATCCAAAGAAGATTGATCCCAGAGGCTAGAAAAGTCTGAAGCTTCAGTAAGTGGTAGCATGCAGATTTATGGGGCACAAGAGACCAAACAACTTGATGGTCAGTGCAGTCTGTATTGAGAATACTTCATTTCTAAGCAAAAGCCTAGTGTAATAGATATAGTTATAAATAAAGCAATATATATTCTATATTATATATACAGCATATATAATATATGGCATACACATATAATATACACATATTTTAAATATATAATATGGCTTCTTTTGGCGTGAAATTACATCTTGATACAACCAACTAATTCTTCCGTTGTGTATTTCTCTTGATAGTGGCAAAATCTCACTTATGCCACCCAGTTTTGATGGCAAAATCAAGGCATAGGACACTTAGGAAACAAAATATTCATAGCTCGTTACATTCTTCTGGATCAACATCCTGTGAAAGCAGCTACACTGAGAGGTTTCTCGTCTCCATAAATGAAGTCATGTGAGAGGTCTTCTTACTGACACTTTAGGAAGCTTACGTAAAAAAGCGACTAGTCCAGCCACATTGGAAACAATGCATAAAAGACACTCTACCATTGTGCTACCATTCTTATGACACAGAGGAAGCATAAACTGCATAGATAAAAGTTCCCTGTTGAGAAAATCTTTGCTTCTGTCTTTATCCCTATTTCCATCAAACTGGAAGAGGGCTAAACAAATGATTTAAATTTAACTCATTTATCTTTTCAGCTAATATATGAAAAAAGATGTCTTAGAGAAACATAATTGACAATGAAAGAATCCAAAGAGAATCTGTCTGCCTTTTCATGGCCATACACAATGACTTTCATTCAAAGATAATTAATTTAAAATTTTTAACTACAACAAATTTCCTAATAATTTTTGGACTATAAAAAAGAGAACATCAGGCCAAAAGATATAGAGCTGAAATATACTTTACATAGGAGCTATCTCATGCAACCAGAAAAGGTCAAGAAAATAAGGGATTATAAAATGTGAGGTAAAATAGAAGGATTACAACATAAGAGAAACATGAGAATGGGGCAAGAAGAAGGAGGTAGAGTTAAAATGGAAAAAAATGATACAAACCAAAATAATCTAAGAATTTTAGTTCTCGGTAACACAGAGTAAGCACATTCCACCTATTGTCAATCCCACTGAATACAGATATGTTCAGTGCATGAAATAAATATATGAGGACCTGAAAAGTAAATAGTGTCAGGTAGATTGGGGAAAAAGAACAGAATGTGAAGTACCACTGGACCAGTGCTGAGTCCCCAACCTAAATGCAATGTAGTTATGAAATCCTGCAGTGAGTACCAGGGCACAGAGAAAAAGAGTTTCAAAAGATGCCTCTTTTTCTGGAACGGGGAGTAGAAAAGAGAGAATGTGAAAATATCCCAGTTTTTTTCTTTCTCTTCTCCATTACCTTGAGCCTCAGGTGCCTAGTATCATGCTGGTGGCAGAAGCAACAGTACTAATAGAAGCACACTGGAGCAAAATTCAGAGGGAGAGAACCTTCTTCAAATCTAGATATCTGTGGTCCCAAGAAGATAAGGCCAATCTCTATTGCTTTTTTTCTCTCTTCTTCCTCCCATTGCTTAGTCGTGGACTTGGGTGCATTCATAGAAGTTCAAGGCAGAGTAATTAAATACCCACGTTTATGAATAAAGGAGCAAAGAGAGGGGCCCCAGTCCCAGAGAACTGTAAAGATCACCATGAAGGAGGAGCTAGAAAGAGTAATTGCATAAAGTTAATTAGGAACTCCTGGGTTCACCCCAAATTGCACATGCATAGATCTGATCCTTATGAGCATACCAAAGACTTTGAGAATTTATCAAAGAGATGCATGGCCCCCTGGGTCCTGGACTGGTCGCAGAATGGACACTCACTGAACAGATAAAAATAGTACTGAAAGACTTTGAAAATTGATCTGACATTGGAACCACAGCCTAAAATTGCAGATTGGAACTTGCAAGGTTAGCCTAACCAGGTTGTTTT
>JAQZBX010092802.1:0-12231 GCA_029593785.1 Cabassous unicinctus
TAGAGAAACTGACCTTCACTGACCAGAATTTTTATTCACACAAAGAATTCTTTGGCACACCAAATCTCCACGCTCGTATGATCCCTCATCAGCAAGCTGCAGTGTTAGTTCATGAGCAAAATCAAAAAGTCTGTGTAAGCCCAGGCACTGCCTTGGTTATTAACAGGTTATGCTGGACCTTCTTCAAAAGAGTATAATATAAATTTAAAGCTGAGCTGACATTAACCAAACACTATTACCAGAGTTCTCGCTGAACATGTATTCCATATAGACAGGCTCTGGGCTTCCTTTTAGTCATTTGTGCCATGTGAGATGTTAAGTGCTCCATTTCACATTCATTACCATCTAAGTATAATGGTTCCTATTTTCACCAAATGGCTGGAAATACACACACACACACCCTTCTCTTTTGGGAACAAAACTCAATATTCAGTTTACTGGAAGTTTATGTAATGAGGTAGGGTTTCTCTTAGGAGACTTACATGGGTCACAGGGCTCTACTCACTCCAAAGAAACAGGGACAAATGATGTTGCCCAGTGCTTCTCTGAGTTTTTGGTCAGTAAGCTGTGTCCAAACCTACTCCCCAAATAAGTGGGAGCCTAGCTTGGGATCATGGGTGCAGGGGTGAGAGGGAGAGTGGCCCTTATGGAGCCACGAGTGACAAGGAGAGGCAGTATACAGGGACAAAAATCAAAACTGGAAATTGAGCAGATACTTTGAGGTGTCAGTCCCAAAGGTTCAAGCAGGGGGAGAATGAGACTGCAGGACAGAAACAGGGTATAGAAAGGAGGGTAGAAGGCTGTATTAGTTGCCAAAGGGGTGCTGATGCAAAGTACCAGAAATCTGTTGGCTTTTATAAACGGTATTTATCTGGGGTAAGAGCTTACAGTTAGAAACAAGGCCCTAAAGAGTCCAACTCAAGGTTGATTTCTCACCCAGAGTCATTTGCTATGTGTTTTAAGAAAGATGGCGGGCGATGTCTGTGAGGGTTCAGCCTTCCTCTTTCTCTTAAGGCTCCGCGGGCCCATCTTCTTCCGATTTTAGCTGCAGGCTGGAGGGCTCATTTCTTTCTGGGTCAGCTGCTCTGTTCTCTTCACAAGGTCCCTGTAAACTATCAGGCAAATGGCTCATCTCTCCCCCTGGGGTCGCAGGATCTCTCCTCTGCCATGTCTATGGAGCTCTCTTCCCCTGTGTATTTCTTCTGTGTTCTTGATTGAGTGTCCATTTATATAGCCCACCAAGGGGGAGAGGACTCAATCCTGCATGCCCTAATTACGTGGTCAAATCAAAGCCCTAATCCTGATTTAATCAAGTAAATGTAAAGCCTTTGGATTTAAATCAATCAAAGGGTATCATGCCCAGAGGAACAGATCAGTTTACAAACAATCTATTTCTTTTTTTGGAATTCATAAATAATATCAAACTGCCTCAAAGGCCCAAAACTGAATTGGGGCCTTAACTCACTGGCATGGGTAGGGTCCTAGGTGTTTTTCCAGTGCCTCAGCCTCAGTAAGGATTCCTTCTCAGGGGAACTGCTCAGGTGGTGGAGCCAGATCAGACAAGACATTGCAACCAAGATCTTGGGCTAACCTTCCCTCTGGGCCCAACTGTACATGGTGTCATGCTCAGCTTCATTCTGACTATTCAGTTTGGGCGGTTGATTTCTTCCCACATAGCACATTAAACCATGAGTTGGCCTACATCATGCCCCATCCCCGAGGGAGAGAGAAGCAGTTCCTCATAGTAACATCTACCACACTCCCTGAAGGCTCTGTTTCTAGATTTCAGTACCAACAGGTCCACCACATGGGACACCAAAGGTGACATAGGATCAGCTTCCAGAAAGGAATGATTGGTCACCTGAGTGTATAGGGGCCCTTTTTTTATTTCCCTTCAAATTATTACCATGACTGCAGGATTCCAAGTATGTGGACATCTCTCTTACACTATTTTTACAAAATGGGTACTAGACTGATCTTTATTCAAAACACTGCTCCGTGAAAAAGTTATTTAACCATTTGAAGTATGGGTCTTGCCTTAAGTGTAATGGCCCTAAGGTGAAGACAAACTTTCCTTATTGTAAAATACAGAAAGGACAGTGTGGCTGAGGCACAGGTTACAAAGTGGTAGGTGATGGGGTTAGAAAAATCAGGGGTCAGATCATGTAAGGCCTATGGACTATATTAAGGAATTGAAATTTTTATCTTAAGTACAATTAGATTTATAAGAGGGAAGTGACATGATCTCATATACATTTTTAAAAGCTGGTTTTAGCTGCTGTGTGGAGAATGGGTTGTTGGGGGGCAAAAGTGGAAGCGGGGCTCAGTTAGGAAGCTACTACTGCAGTAGGCCAGGTGAGAGAAGATGGTACATAGACAAGGGTGGAAATGGAGATGACAGGATTTACCATGAATTGGATATTAGGGATTAACAAAAGGATGACCATCAGGACCATTCCAGTTTCTGGTCTTTAGCCTCCGGGTGGATGATGGTATCATTTACTAAAATGAGGAGGACTGAGGCAGGAACAGATTGAAGGATGTGTGGAACCAAGAGCTTGGTTTGGGACATGTTGGAGCTCAAGTAGAGAGTGGCATACACAGACTGAATACTTAAGAGAGAAGCCAGGATGGAAGACAAAAATTTGGGGGGCTCTGGATGTGGCTCAAGCAATCAGGCACCCGCCTCCTACATGGGAGGTCCCGGGTTTGGTTCCCAGTGCCTCCTAAAGAAGACAAGTAGATGCTGAAATGAGCAGATGCCACAGCCAGCAAGACACCGCAACAAGCAGACGCCAAAACAAGCAGACACTGCAATAAGCAGACACCACAACCAGCAAGACGCCGCAACCAGCAGACAATGCAACCAGCAGATGATGCAACCAGCAGGAAGCAGAAGTGGCTCAAGTAATTGGGCACTCACCTCCCACATGGGAGGTCCCAGGTTCAGTTCCTGGTGCCTCCTAAAGAAGACAAGCAGACAATGAGCAGACAGATGAGGGAGCCATCTCAGGGAGGAGGTAGGTAGGGGAATAAAAAACAACAGCAACAACAACAAAAAATTTGAGACCTCATCAGGATTATGAGGATTATATAATGAGGATTATATTTACAGTAATGGAAGTAGATGAGATAATCTAATTAGTATAGAAAAAGAAAAAAGGGCCAGGACAAAGGTCCAAGGCAGTTCAACATTAATAGGTTGGGTAGAGAGGAGCCAGCAAGGGAAGCAAAGAATGATTGGTGAGGTAGGAGGAAAACCAGGAGTGTGTCATCACAGAGGCCAAGGGGAGATCTGTGATGTGTTTCCAGAAGGAGTGAGTGGTCCATTGTCAAGTACAGTGATGAGGATTTGGACTAGAATAGGAGCAGTGAGATAATCTATCACAAATCAGATGAGATAGGGTGTTACTGATGTAGTTCCAAAGGAATTAAATCTTTCAACCAATGCCTACCCCTGAAATGAAATATTTCATCTGGTTCTTGCCCAATTTAGCATCTTAACCAAAAGATGTTTCTCATGAGGACAGCGGTAGTGGGATGGGGGAAAAAAGTGAAGGCAAAAGTTGGCTGGGTGTGCTGGTTTGAAGCTGGATGTACCCCAGAAAAACATGTTCTTAAATCGAATCCATTCCTGTGTGTGTAAATCCACTGTAAGTAGAACCTTTTGATGAGGCTACTTCAGTTAAGGTGTGACCCACTTCATTCAGGACGGGTCTTAATCCTCTTACTGGAGTTCTTTATAAATGGAATGAAATTCAGACAAAGAGAGAAAGAAAGCCACCGAAGCAAGAAGGTGAAATCAACGAAACCCAGAAGAGAAGGGAGACACTAGCAGGCGCTGCCATATGCCTTGCCATGTGGCAGAGGAGCCAAGGATTGCTGGCAGCCCATCTTTCGGCAGAAAGCATTGCCTTGATGATGCCTTGATTTGGACACTTTCTTCGCCTCAAAACTGTGAACTAATAAATTGCCATTATTCAACCCAAACTTTTTCATGGTATTTGTTTTAAGCAGCCTAGGAAACTAAAACACTGAGTATCTTAAAATGAGATAAATGTAAAAATTATTTTCTAAGTTACAAAGCAATATAGAGAAATAAGGCTTAACTACTAACTACCAAATATTACTAAAAGTAAGTTATTGTTAAAAGAACAGTAATGATTCTATTGATTGAAAAGTCCTTTTACTGTTCTCAAATGGAAGGTTTAGATCTCTGGTAACAATAGTCTCAGAAATAGGGAACTGTAGAACTAGAAAATATTTCAAAAATAAAGAGCTGAAAGTTTCAGATTGTGAATATTACTTACATAGGAATTTCTGAGACAGATATCACTGATTAGAGATCCAAGATATTTATCATATTTATCTGCTAGTAACCATGTCACTAAGTCTAGGTAAGACTGAATATCTAGACTAGCAATTACCTCAGCACCACATAGCTTAGCTTACTCAGGCTTCACAAAATTACAGAACAGTGCACTGAAATTTAATTTGTGAGGAACTGAGGTATTCCCTTGATAGGCAGAAAACAAAGGCCAGTTACCTTCCAGTTGCTCTTTCCCAATACTTCCCTTTATTTTTCAAAGAGGGGAAAATTCATTACTGTTATTATTTTACCAATGATATCCTCAATCCATATATGTCAAAACTGAAGCTGCCTAGGTAATAGTGAAATTGTATATTATTGATAATCTTTAAAGACAAATTTTGTTCCAAGTAGTTTCGAATAAATTGTCTAGAGAGGTCAAAATAAATTTAAATGAACACAGCTCCCACAAACTCATCAATCAGGGGAATAGGGCGCAAATGGTTTAATTTTCCATTTAGAGCCTTAAAGTTACTCTTCATGTAGAGTTTCAGTCAGAATTCAACATCTTTGAATTCCTTGAGTGTGTTTTTCAGTTAAGATTTCATAAAAATTAGCCCCAAATCCATAGGCAACTGCCACTAACTAGTTTTGAGATACTGGACAAATCTTCATCTCATTAAGCCTCAGTTTCAACTGTAAAATAGAAAGGCTATCACTTGTCCTCTATACCACCTAGTAGCTCATTTACAGAGACCCAGAGGAATCATGCCCACAGCCTTGGGCTTCAAATGTCCTCCTGAGCAGAAATCACACTCTGAAGAAATGCCATGGGAATAGTCTATGACTGCTAAAGGCCCTTATTTTAATTTCCTTGGCTGCTCAAGCAATGTTCGACTTAAACAATGGAAATTTATTTGCTCACAGTTTTGAGGTTAGAAAAAAAGTCCAAATCAAGGCACAAATAAGGTGATGCTTTCTCCCCGAAGATGGTAGGGTTCTGGGGCTGTGTATTAGTCAGCCAAAAAGGGGTGCTGATGCAAAGTACCAGAAATCTGTTGGCTTTTATAAAGGGTATTTATTTGGGGTAGAAGCTTACAGTCACAAGGCCCTAAAGAGTCCAACTCAAGTTACCATAAGAGGTACTGCCCCACCCAAAGTCTGTTGCCACGCGTTGAGGCAAGATGGCAGGTGATGTCATCTTGTGAGGATTCAGCCTTCCTCTTTCTTCTTAAGGCTCCACGGTCGCAGCTTCTTCCAATCTCAGCTATAGGCTGGCATAGGGCTTATCTCTCTTCCACTGGGGCTCATTTCTTTCCGGGCTCAGCTATTCTGGTCTCTTCACAAGGTCAGCTGTAAACTATCAGGCTCATCTCTCTTCCCGGGGCTGAAGGATCCTCTGTGTATCTTCTCTGTCTGTGTCTACTTCTGTGTGAGAGTCTGTTTTTTTCAGCCTACCAAGGGGGCTGGAACTCAACTCTGAGTCCACTCCAATGATGTAGTTGAATCAAAGCCCTAATCTTAACATAATTTAATCAGACATCTCAGCTGAATCTAATACAATCAAAAGGTTATCAAACCCAGAGAAAAAGACCAGTTTACAAACATAATCTATACCTTTTTGGAATTCATAAATAGTATTAAACTGCCACATGCTAGGTGGTAGTGATCCTTGGTTCTCAGCTTGTCACATGGCAAGGCACATGAAGGCATCTCCTGGTCTCTCCCTTCTCTTCCAGGTTCCGTTTATGTTCAGCTTCTTGCTGCTCCCTCTGTGGCATTATCTCTCACTCTGTCTGAATTTCATTCTGCTTAATAGGACTTTTCATAGGATCAAGACTCATCCTGATTGAGGTGAGCCACACCTTAATTGAAGTAACCTCATCAAAAGGTCCTAATTACAATAGGGTCACACTCAAAGGAATAGATTAAGTTTAAGAACATGTTTTTCTGGGGTACACTACAGCTCTGAACAAAGAATCTGAATTAGTTTTCACTTGTAGGAGCTTAAAATGCTAGGTCCTTGAAAGAGGACCACAATTCATGCATAAATCCAGGTGGAAGCGTAAAGGTGCTTCCTCAATTGCAACCTCTCTTCGCTAGCTCTTCAATCATAACTGGGAAGCTCTGGCGTCAGAAAGGACACAGAAGGGAAATGGGGGAGGTGACACTAGCATGGCCAGGAACTCATCTCACAACAGCCTACGCATCCAAGATGGAAAAGCTCCTCTCAAAAGGAAGAATAAAGCATTTTTCTTTTTTTTTTTATTAATAGAAACATTTTAAAAATTATTTTTAGTGACATACCCTCTTCATCTTGGAACTCTCCTCCATGCCCTGAAGCACCTCTGTCCTTGCCTAGGTGTGTGGCAAGCTGACAAATGTGAAGTAGAAGGGGAGAGGAATTGTCGGTGTAAGCAACAGTTTGTTTTTAGAATCTTTAAATCTTAGCAGACACACTTTTCAGATCATTGCTTCAGAGGAGTCTACTAGGTAATAGAGTTGGTGCATATGACAATGTCAAGGAAGAATTTCCAGAATAACATTCAGTTGAGAAAAATAAAACGGTGGTGCTAATCAAGAATGGTAATGTACTTCCACTATACACTCCTTCTTGAACCCAGGAGTTAAAAGGGGATTCTGGACTAATTCCTGTTAACACAAAGGAGCTTGCATATAGTGTACATTGCACTCCTCCTCTCCATCCTCAACTCCAAAGACACTGACGCAGCATCTGGCCTGTAGCCAGAGCAGCATACTCCAAATTCAGAGTGTGCTACAATGTTCAGTACAATTATGACATAATGGCTGCGAAGCTGTTCCTGAAAGCCAAGAAAACGTGAATAATGTGGTTGGGTTATATCATACATGAAGGCTTAATAGAGTTTAAAAACCAATTTTAAAATTCTTTCATTCCATAAAGATAGCATTAAGATGAGGGCAAAATCATTCTAGTTCAAGGGATGGGAACAAAGTACATAAGGAATTATGCAGATTCTTTTCCACATTATCTTTTTTAACCAAAATGACCCATTCCTTTTTTTTTTAAAGATTTATTTTATTTATCCCCCCCTTGCTGCTTGTGCTGCTGTGTCCATTCGCTGCGTGTCTTCTCTGTGTCTGCTTATCTCCCCCTTGCTGTGAGGTCTTGCCGCATCAGCCCACGGCATCAGCCCACGGAGACGCGCGAGCCGGGGCCTCTCATATGGTAAACGGGTGCTCTATTCATTGCGCCACACCCGCTTCCTGCCGTGAGGTTGCTGCATGAGCCCACGGCACCGCTCAGGCCGGCGTGCCCTCACAAGGAGACCTCGGGACACGAACCTGGGCCTCCCATATGGTAAACGGGGGCTCTATCCACTGAGCCACACCTGCTTCCCGACCCATTCCTTTTGAAGATATCTACAATACTTAATACTGACCCAGAAATAAGGCAATTTCATGAAAACATTTTAAACTTATTGTACCTATATAGTAAGGCTGGTTTCTCTATTTAAAAAGTACATAAGTCATTTCAAAAAACAAATGTTTGCTGTTCAAAATCCGTCTACCTAGGCAATGTCTTCCACTCTTTGCTAACACTTCACCCAATTTCAATTCATCTTGCCAAAGAGATGAAGTTATCTCATGACCACATAAGACCTGAAAAAGGTGTCACTCACTTTTAGCCATGTTGTGGCAAATGGCTTTGGACATCTGAGTTACTAAATCCAGCATTGCCCTAGACTTGTGATAACAACAAGACCTATGCCCACAGAATCCACGCTTAATCTGAATTTTGGGAACCATCTATTCTTGAGGTACCAGCTCCTAATTGCAGAATCAGTTATATGAGATTCTAGAATCCTCTGTATCCTATTCTGTTATTTAACAACTATCACTGATAGAATATCTTAATATTTTGGACCTTGACAGTGACTTTGGAGATTCACTTGCTTTGTTGATAAGAAACTGTTTAACCTTAGTTCTTCATCATGCATTTTTAAGTCCACTTCCCAATACTCTCTCCCTTAACAAAGGCATAATTTTACACATAATGGGACCGACATGGTATATTCAGAACTAGAAGTGAGTTCCAAGTTCAACACCCTTTCTTCCAAAAAATCTCAAAAAGCTTTACATATTAGTTTTCACCACATACCAAATAGAAAGTAACATATTTCATGTAAGGCTTAATTTTAAGTTGGAGCCTTGGATGGCAGAATTCTTTTACCATAAGAATTAAGGTTCTGATCTTTAAATCTATGAAAATTCTGATTATTTTCAATTTTGAGCCTGGAGAAACAGCTGAATTTAGATCTGCTTTTCAGTCATATGTTTTAAGCCGTCTCAGCTGAGTTTCTATTAAATAACAGTATCTTTTCTCTTACATGGTTGAAGAAATAGAGTTAAAAAGTTAAATAATTCAATTTCACACTCACATATTCCCTCTTGACTAAACTAGGAGCCATTTTCCCTTTTTCATGATTAACATGAAAAAGTGGTGAAACAATGAGGAAGTTCATTTGTTTTCAGCTGTAACATTCTGGTTTCTGCTGCAATTCCACTGGCAATTGAATGAAGCAGGTTATAGCACATGCCTGTTCTATGACAGCACAATAAGCTGTCAATTTGGAATTCCTCAGGAATGATGCTAGTAAAGTAGAAAAGATGATTGTGGATTTCCCTCAATATTTTTTGGGCAACCCAGCCTTTAAAAAGTGACTATATATAGGTCCTCTATCCATCTTTAAGGCAGGACCAAATCAAGATATAGGCTAATAATTTGGTACTCCTTCAAATGTACATTCTTCAAGTATTTGCTCAACAGGTGTTTGTGTGTATGCACTGCCGGCCTGGAGGAAGAGTGAATAAGAGAACTTCAGCTTGCGTACTTCATTCAACACAACAAAGGCCCTGCAAGTGACCAGGCCAGATCTCCTTGGAAGTCAGTTTGGTGACAAGCTAAGGATTCTTAAATATGCCCCTCCCCACTCCTGGCTGTTTATCAAAGCTATATATGGTAGTTTGAGGTTTCTGTGGATCCCAGAAAACTATGTTCTTAAATTAATCCATTCCTGTGGGTGTGAACCTATTGTAGGTGGGGCCTTTTGATTAGATCACTTCACTAAGGCTCTTGGATTTGATTACTTCATTAGGGTGTGACACAGGGTGGGTCTTGATTCTCTTACTAGAGTCCTTTATAAATGGGATGGATATGGAGAGAAAGCAGAGATAAAAGACCAAGATCTCATAAAGGAACTCACAGAAGCTGAGAGAAAAAGCCACAAAAGGAGCTGAAATTAACAGAACCCAGGAGAAAGCCCCAGAAGCAGCAGCCAGAAGCTGACAGCAAAGAAGCCTGGAAGAGAAGGCAGAGATCAGCAGACGCTGCCATGTACCTGATCATCCAGAGCTGTAGTTCAGAGAGAAAGCATCTCCCGATGATGCCTTGATTTGGATACTTTCATGGCCTCAGAACCGTAAGCTTATAAATTAATAAATCCCCATTGTAAAAGCCAAACCATTTCTAGTATATTGCCTTAGCAGCCTTTAGCAAGCATATTCCTTCTAACCCCTGAAAGGAGTTCTAGTAAATATTCCTTTCTCTACTTTAATGCATTCTCAATGATGTTTCAGCGCTCCTTATAGATCCAGCCTCCCTTCAGGGACATTGTCTTTTTATTTCTGTAGCATGTACTAGCTATTGGCAGTATGCCAGATGATAGAATTATAAAAGTGATTAAGATACCGTCCTTGCCCTTAAGGGACTCACACCTTGGGCAGGAGAAAGATTTACAAACAAATAATATAATACCATATTGATGAAGGCCATAGCAGTAAAATGGCTGCTAACAGATATTACTGGTGAAATGCTCCAAAATCCTTGAAGATGGATACCTTCTAAAAACAGAAAGTACTTTTGAGTTTTGCCTACATTTCTAGAAAGTTTAACTTTGGTAAAGAATGTAATAGAGAGCAATACACATTCATGACTCCTACTCCCTGTGGCTGTGATTGGGATGGGGAGTTAGGAATGTGGGATAATACCTATGCTAAATTTAGCCAAAGCCTTTCATTTTGCATATTCTTCCCAAAATGAATTTGTCCCTAGAACGTGCTGCATGATACTGGGGGAAGGATGAAGGAAGCTCACCTTGTCCCTGCTACCTGTGTAGCTATATATCCTGGTCCAGATGGTTTCTACCCTTCAAAGTAATTGGAAACAAGATTAAAACTGCAAGCAGGAACTATTCCAAGTGCCTTTTGGCTTCCTCTGATGTTCACTCCTTGAATAAAGCAATGGCAAAAATTAGATTTAAAATAAGGAGCATAAAAAAACCCACTACTGATATCAGATCACCTTAATGTCCTGTTATGTTTGAAACACCAAGTACTGGCATTAGAGTAACTGAGTGTATCAGCCAGCTAGAATATACACAACTGTGTGAAATACAAAAACTAACAATAAAAAAAATAAATTTTTGAAGGCATCTCTGTGCCTATGACTACTTAACAGTATGATAGAGCCAGGCATCTGAAAAGAAATACAATACAATAATAAATTCCCAAGTTGGAAAACCCTCATTTCTATTAACTTACCTGCCATCAGTCCATCTATATAAAACTACCTAGCCACATATTCCTCTGATGAAGAAGACAAAAATATATTGATCCTTCCTTGGCAGGCGGCCACTACTCAACAAAGCAAACAGGAAAGAAAAAGTAAGTCTGGGGATTCTGCCTGTCTAAAGAACCAGCCTCACCAATCTTAATTTTCACAAGTGGGCTTTTCTGTTTCTAGGCAATTCCTCAGCAGAGCAGGACCTGGGTTATTAGGCTAAAACATTTCACATAGCATCATGATTAGTTGTGCCTTGCCTAACTATTACTATAATCTCTCAATACTTCCAGGGTATATTTCTTTTTCCAACTGTTTTGAATTTCTTCCTGTTATTTACCTACAATGCACCTCAATACATTCAGGTCCAAATATTGGTAGTGGCTTCAAATGCATTTTTATAAGATATTCCTCAGAAAGACAATCATTAAATGAGAAGACTAGCCTCTAACAGCCATCTCAACCTGTTCAGTGTCATTAAGCACACTGAGACAAGGCTTTAGTGGTTGTTTAACCAAGGCAATATAAAGAGGAGCCATGTTTATGCTGGGAATATGCTAGAAATTATTAGACACTATGCCTGTCTTTGAGGAGTGGAGAATCTTGGGGTCATGCAAGCCACACCTCTAGATTAAAAAAAAAAAAATACTATAATATAAAGTACTATATAAAACACTGTCTATTAAGGAACAAGAATAAAGTCAAGTCAGGCCAAAAAAAAAGTCTTTGTTAAAGACAACCTTAGAAACAGTCACTTATCCATGTTAGCACCAATTTGGTGGGGATTTTTCTATCCCTGGACTTATTTAAAAATGGTTTGAGCTGATATTCGACAGGGGTGACTGATTAAGGCTTAGTATTTGTTGGGCATTGTACAGTTTCGAATTCACTCTCTCATTCTTCAGCACCCAGAGGGTTGCTTTTACCCATTAAGGCAGAGAGGAGGTCCAGGGAGTCCCAGCACTTACATCGTTCCTTACCGAACCTTTCAACCTTTCCACCCTCAATTAAAGGTCAACGTAGCTGCGCAAAAATATTTATTTAAAAACGCAGTTATCTCAGTGGGCTGCCAAGTGTGATTATATTGCCACTTCATAGAATTCATTTAAACCCGGGACGGGACATCTGTTAAAAGCATGAAGCTGAGATTTTTCTCTTAAAAAGCTATCTTTTCCTCTCGTTATTTTGTTCATTTCCCAGAGTGCCATCACACACACGTACACACAAGCGCGGCGTGGGCGCGGTTTACAGATTTAAAGCTCCGGGTTTAATTAAATTCGAAATTGGCAGCGTAGGGTATAGCAAAGCGCTTACGGGTTTC
>JAQZBX010092803.1:0-12229 GCA_029593785.1 Cabassous unicinctus
CCTAAACGATTTCCTTTGTCCTATTACTCTAGGACAGTGGGGTCGGGGTTGGGGGAAGGGGAGGGGGAAACAAAAAACTTTAACACTTTTCTTGAATTAACCTCTACGTGAATCTTTCCAGCTAAACCCTGGATGAGATTCCAAGTAGAAACCACGAATGGTATTTTAACAACAAGAGCAAATATTTCCATCATCGAGAAAACCCCTTCCTACCTGATCATTCCACATCAAAATTCATAACATCCGGGAGAAAAATTCACCTCTAAACTTTCATCCAGTTCA
Source organism: Cabassous unicinctus (assembly GCA_029593785.1). Lineage (NCBI taxonomy): Eukaryota > Metazoa > Chordata > Mammalia > Cingulata > Chlamyphoridae > Cabassous > Cabassous unicinctus. The sequence goes on from JAQZBX010092803.1 coordinate 283, forward strand.
AAGTCTAAATATGGGAGACAGTGAAAGAGCACCCTAGTGGAAAATCCACTGTTTGCTGCTAATTAGGTGCCTCCACAATTCCCCAAAGGCAGGCTGGCTAGCCAATTAAACTTAATTGTGGAGTGCAGACCCTAGGGTCCTGGCCCCTATAGAGCTCACAGCAGGAGCTGCAAAGGCTTTGTCATTCTGAGCAAGGTTTCAGCCCCACACTTCCCAAACTAATCTTAGTGACATTTTACCCTAATGCACTCAAACTGAGAGGTTACCCCTCAAGCACCTCAGATTGGGTGCTCAAAGCAAAGCATTAGGACTCTAAAGCTAGAGGACTGCCTTTAGAATGTTGCCACTTTATTTAGGATTGATTTTCAATTAATTTTCTTCTCTGAATTTCAACATATTCCCTAGCCTTTGCTTCTTACTTATTTAAAGTTATGATAATCAAGAGAAGTGCTGCAGATAATACACCTGTGGGGAAGGATGAGTGCAAAACTATCACTATAAAAACCCAGACATTATATTTAATGAAAATTAGAACTCACTAGGTTTATTTTTGTTAAAAAAAATCACACTTTAAAAAATTACTCCTTTGCTCTAATTTAGAAAATATTCAAGATATTGTCAGTTATAAGAATCTCAAATAACCTATGCATGAATATATTTTTTATCTACACCTTTGTAAAGGTATGTTTTTCTGTCATCCTATTCTTCCTCTGTTTTTTTTCAGTATCCTGATATCTAAAAGATATTTCAGGATATATTATCCATCTAACATTGAGGAGTAAAATCACAAACCTGTCCCTAACTTGCTCTCTTTTCAGATTTATTTTTATAAATAAGCTGCTATGCCTCCTCGTCACCATGACAGCTTTCTGCAATGCCTGAAAACACGCCCTTTCACTCTGACACTCTTGTCCTACTCAGATTCCCTTATTTGCATTTGAAATGAACGAAGGCTGAATTTTATTCTTATTCAAGGCCTTCTGTAATCCGGTTTGCATCCAGGTTGCTATTGGAGTGTGAATAATTTCCATACTGCATTCATTAGTCATAGAAACAAGCAAATAAAATTTATAGGAAATTATTGAATCTGGAGGAAATGTCTTTTTTCTTTCTGGTATTATTGATTTCTTGACTTCTTTCCATTTTTTAGTTCTAAGAACACAAATTATAAGCAAGAAATTCATGAAAACATAATTAAGTAATTACCATCTTTGAAGAAATATTTTTTAGATGAATGGAGACAGGGAGAGCACACATATATAAGAGAGAAATACAGAAAAGAAGAGAAGCATTATGCCAAGACAAGTAGGAATAATGAAGTAAAGGAGAGGCCAAAAAAGATAAAAGCACAAGATTATGATTATAAAAAATGCAATGGATTTTGCTTTGCATTATTTTGATACAAGTGTTATTCCTCACTGGTTACATACCATCTTCATACACACTATATGTTGACAGATTTCTCCTATGATGGTAGATTCAGTACTAAAGTTTTTGATTCTGTAAAATTGCATGAACATGTAAAAAGAGAAAAGTGGGAAGAAAAGAAAGCAACATCATGAAGACTATTTTAAATAGGATCCTTTCAAACTCTAGTTTATTTGAATAAATCATAACATTACAAGTAAACTCATGGAACAATTAGGAAGAGAAATAATGTCTTAAATAAGTACATGTAAAAAAATTCCTTCTAATCAATTAATTGAATTAGAAAACATCAATAACATTGAGCAGATTTGCAGAGGAGAAAACAACTATCTTTTTCATAACTTCAGTCAGGTATGAACCTCTTTTAAAGGGAAAAAAACAGATGGCCAACACTGATAAAATATTTTTATTTGAATTTTACTTGAATGAGTAACAAATAAAGTATAAATTCCTGTTTTTAATAATTCACATAACACTAAATAACCTAAACAATATTTTAAATCACATATAAATAAAATAAAATAAATTTCAATTAACTAGATGAATTTATCATGATAGAAAATATTATTTTCCTGCAGCCAAATCACAATTAAGGATGTAAATATGCTTCTGACAGCTACAGTATTAGGTCTTTTGACATCAGTATGTGCCATGGATGAGTCCATTTTCCAGCTAGCTTTTTCTACTGTAACCATTGCTGAGCATTTGTTTGGAGAGCCTACTTTATTAGTTCTGGTCCCATCGGAAGAGAGAAACCATACACTCGAACCAGGAAAATTAAATATAAAGAATATTAACTATAGCAAGGGATTGGAGAAACAAGAGATTGGTTAGTAAGATGCAATGAGAACTCCACAAATATAAAACTAACGGATATAAGGAGCAGCCACCACCCTTAAGCTGAGATAGAGGCTCATGAAGGAGGTCCTGCAGGGCTGAGATCCAGAACCCACAGCTGTAGTTCACTACATGACAAAGAAATCACTATGGTGCTGTACAGGTAGAACTCGCCAGAAATATGTCTTTCAGGACGCTGAGTAAAGCTGTTCACAGGGAGATGTCTCCCCAGAGCCACTCCACTACAGAAGCACCCAAGGAAGTGCCAAGGAGAAGCTGCTAGCTGCCATGCACTACAGGTAGCTGGGCACTGGAGATGCTGTGAACCCTCTACTGACAAATCTTCATTGGTAACTAACGAAGGAAATAGAGTTAAAGGGCCCACGTCCATTTTCACAGGACAGATAAAAAGGCTGAATTCAGAGCTTAGAGGCAAAAAGTCAATAAGCAACACACATGGAGTCATTACCACCACCACTGGGTGCACATGTCATTTACATATTAAGGCCACCATATTCTTTTCTTATTTGCCAACCCAAAATAAAGCAGTATTTGTTCACAATCCCTTATCCTCACTCTTCACTTATGAAATGCTAGAAAACCAAGTGGTTTTCATAATTCATATGATGTCAAAATCTGACCTGATATACCAGGATGATATTTGTAGTCTTTATCTCCCAGTTAGTTGAATATATCCATATAGGATTACAGAAATTTGATTGTGTTGATTTCCCTGTGTTTCCCCATACCACCCTTCCTTTTCAGTATATGTACTGCATCTTCTTTCTCAAATCTAAAATTATGAAAAATATCTGGTCCCAACGGTATCAGATAAGGGATTGTAGACCTTACTACATAGAATCAATTTGATCTTAAATACAAAAACAGATATGGGTCCTGAAATGGCCTAACTATACTCAATTACAAATGGTCATCCAGGTACTTCAGAATATATGTTCCCATTATTTTTTTAGATAGTTATATAAATAAAATTAAATAATTAATTTTTTTTCATAAAGGACCAGAGTCCCTCCTAGAATATTTCCAGAACATGGAGTGGGGGGCATTTATATCCCAATTGGAGAAACCCAGTGTTATATGGTAATTCCATATTTTGTATATGAAAGAGTAAAGTTTAGACACTGCATAATTTCCAAAACAGAACACCAGCTTCTATAGCTAGCCCTAACCCTGCCCCTAATTTAACTTCTGCTAATTCTTATATATTTTTTGATAGATAGTAAGAAAACTCATTTTAAACTGATAATTATGTTATAAAGGGGAGCTACAACAAATAAAGCTATTTCTAATGACAAGAAATTTGGCTTCTTTTGGATTAAAACTTCTCCATGGTGTACAAATTTCTACATCATGAAACAAGCTGGTAATAGTTTCTGTGTCACATTTTCTTTGGATTCAGTACATTTTAAAATACATTCAATGCTAATTTTCATAAAAATTATGAAATTATTTGACTTAAAAGTGTCAAATAATCTGTTTATTATTGAAAGAGTTTTCCCTACACAGTTGTCATAAATTCAGAGCACTACTATTTTATCTCCAAAGTTGGTACAGAGCAGACATTGTTCATTTCCTTATATATAGTTAATCAAGTCAATGATTCCATTCTTTTCACTCACTGTATCACACAAACTTATTATATCAAGCGTAACCTCTTACTCTGACGATTGATCAAGTCCATAGCACAAAAATCATTCAAGTCATGTCAGACATTCATTAAATAATATTAGACATGCAGCATCATATCTCATAACTGTGATTCAGTAATTTAATTAAAATACTTTAGAAAATAAAATTGTGCTCACAAACTTGGAAATAACTGAACATTAACGGAAAGATTTAACAGCCATCTAAGAAGATGCAGTTCTTTATTGAACATTTGGCAAGTAAATGAAGACAATAATTTCTCCAACTAATGCCCAGATATCAGTATTATTAGCACATTGATACTTGCAAAGATGACTCAGGTGATTGCTACAAACCATCACAAGTATGTATTGTCAAACATTCATATAGTTGACACTAAGCAATTAGAGAAATTGCTCTTTGAAAATACAACTAGCTAATTGTGACCACCTCTAAGGTATAAATGTACTATTTGCAAATAAAATACAAGTCCACACTTTGCCACAGATTAATATTATTAATCCATGTCACGAGAATTTGATCTATGCAAATCACATGAATGCAATAAAAATATTTAAAATCCTCACTTTATGTATAAAGTCTAAAATAATAGAAACCTCAAAGTAATTTTAAAGTTCAGTTAAGAATGGCAAAATCATAAAGTTGGCAGTTCAAATGAATTAAAAAGTCTGATTAAGCTTAGGCCTCCCATGGAAACAGTACTTTTGTTGATAAACTGAAATATCTACTTCTAAACTTTGAAAGTATCTTTTGCTCCAAGCTGTTGTTTATACACATAGGGAGTTCCACATATGACTTTGATTACCAGAGTGCTATGATTTTAACATAAAATATTTTAAAATTCTAATAGTATCAATGGAAGCATTCATCAAGTGGCAGTGATAGTGCTGAAAAAAGTGCTTAAATTAATAACTCTGGAATGCAAGTTAATGCAAAAAAACACCATGAAGATGGCCAAAGAGCCAGCACAATTCACTATGCTGTTAATTTGGGAAAGTGCACTCTGTGATATTTTAGATATAAAACTGAGAAAATAAATACACCATTAAGCCAGGCAAACCTTTAAGCTAGCCAAAATCATCACATGCCAGAAAAGAAAAATGCAGAAAATGCAAGCAAACGATTGGCAATATGGTTGCAAAATGAACTTCTTGTTAGAAAATGCCTTTAGGTTTGGTTCAAACACATTCAAAGATAATATTATCTAATTGCAAGAAAGGAGAAAGAGCACATGATAGAATAGGACTTGGGTCTCATCTGTTGATAGAATAAACTGTTTAAGGACTGTATGGAAGCTGAGGGCAAGTTGGAGGCAGCAAGATGTACCTCAGGACAGGCTAAAAATATGGCACCTGTTCACCTTTATTAAAGGAGGAAGGTGAAGAAGAAATTGCTTTACTCATTAGTAAATATCACATAATTTTTAATCTATGGTCAATATGCAGAATTAATTATATGTGATTCTCTGAACGAGATGTTCTTGGAAGTCACTGGGTTATAAACTTAGAGAATAAAATAAATCACTTGTTCCAGGTACTCACCAAGCTTCTTCCAGTTCCAGGATTTCAGTAGATTTCTACTGCTGCATTCAGGGAGCTCTCAGCCAGTTTGTCTTGGGCCTGGTGAGGGTCCCAGTAGTTTCTCTGAGCAGCCTCCATGTGCCCTTCGAAACCGAGAGAGGTCAGGTCCAATGAAGATAATGTTTCTCTTTCTATGAGAAGGTACTCTCTTATTTAGTGAGTATGGGACAATAACTTGTTCAATACTTAGGATAACAGCTCTGCATGGAGCTCTATATAAATGCTAAAGGTAAAAAAAGAGAACATGGGATTTAGTTTTATGAGATGTGAATATGCTCAAAGATTATCTTTTCAATTTCTTAATTAACAAGAAGACCTTGCTTATGTCATTTAACCAATCTGTGCTCATTTATTCATCTTTTGGAACACTGGAGGAACAATTAAGTTTGGTTTTAAGATTAAATAACATAAATGTGCTTGGACAGGATTTTTAAAGTGATGCTTCTATAATTTGTTAAGCTGTCTTTTGTGTATTATATTATTTTTTGAAGTTGAAATATACTTTTTTAAAAAGAGCTCTGCATAGAATAGATGGAACAGGCAGGATTTTGAGGGCGATGGAAGGGTTCTACATGATCTTGCAATGATGGATACAGGCCATGTTAAGTTTCACCAAAATTTATTTAAAAATGTATGGTCCAAAATGTAAACCATAATGTAAAACACTGACCATGGTTGGTAGCTATGTTTCAATATTTGTACATCAGTGGTAACAAATATACCATCCACATATAAAATGTTATTAATAAGGGAAAGGGGAGAAGGGGGAGGATGCTGGGCATATGGGAGTCACTTATATTCTGTATGTGACTTTGCTGTGACCTAAAACTTCTTTGAAGACAAAATGAAAAAAGTAAGACATTGGGGGAATAAATGGAAGAAAATGCCACTGTACATACAGGACAACAGATCTTACAGTGATGAAAGGTAAAATGTCAAAAAAAATTTTTTTTAATTTTTTCATTATTTTTTATTATCCCAAATTTTTAATTTTTTTTATTTTTTAAAAATTTGCATTTTTTTCCTATTTTTAAAATTATCATTATTTCATTCTGATATTAACTGTATTTGGCTATTTTACTGGCTACATTTTTGAAGAAGTTTTGGATTACAGAAAGGTTACAAATGTGGCAGGGGAGGACCATTTTTGTGGGGTGTTAGTGAAGGGGGATACTTGGGAGGAGGTTCACCTGGGCATACATATAAGGCATATAAAAGTGTTCAAATGTTCATTGGACATTATCACAGTGGGTAGAGAGCCACACAATAACTGAAAGAATATTGAATTCCTATCCTGGGGAGCTCTGCCACATTCTCTGATGAAACAGCAAGAAGTCCCCAAGTACTGAGGCAATCACTAGTGAAGTAGGATGGTCCATTGACAGGTCCTTGATATTGATGACTGTGCTTATGAACCTTTACTCTTGAAATAGAAACTTAGCCTAGTATTATAGGGTGCCTAAGAGTTGCCTTCTGGGAGTCTCCTTGTTGCTCAAATGTGGCCTCTCTCTAAGTCAAACTCAGCATATAAATGCAATAACTTCCCCCAGCATGGGACCTGACTCCCAGGGATGAACCTCCCTGGCACCAAGGGATTACTACCAGGCACCAACTAGCAATGCAACTAGAAAAAGACCTTGACCAAAAGGGGGAAAATGTAAAGACAAATAAGTTTATATGGCTAAGAGACTTTAAAGTGTCTCTTTGGTCATTCCAGAGGTAACTCTTATGCACATCTCAGCAGGATCTTCTTGACTGCCAAATTGGACACTATCCTAAATAGCAGGGTTCCTGAAGGCTCTGCAGATACCCAGGCACTAAGGTCAGGGTAGATAGCTCATGAGTTTGGTGCCTTACCAGTGAGCCCTACTTTGGAGTTTGTGCTCCCCAGTGTCACAGAGTTGGACTCAATTGTGCTTCCTCTACACATGGCTTTTTGGTTCCTTCTATTTGAACCTATAGTCAGTGCTGGAGTTGGTAGGTATACTTCCAAGAGACTTGAATCTTTGAACTGTCCATGTGCCAGCTGGGCCCTGAGCCTCAACAGAGTTGCAACATCTACTTTCCAGTTCATTGGACTCACCCAGGACAACTAACAAGGAGGTGATGATGGACAACCACCATACCAAGGAACTGAGAGAGCCTACAACTGCAAGCAAGAGAGTCCCATCCATCTACCATATGGGACTGAAGCCCCCTCTCAACTAGAGATAGAGTGGTGGTGGGAACCCTCTGATCTTTACCTCTAAGAAATAGCTTGGAGGCCTGTTTCTCTGCCCACACAGAGAATTCATCACTATCAGTTCCTGCTTATCTTATCTCCCTTATCTCCCACCTTATCACCTAAGCATATCACTAAATGTTTCTGTGATCCTGCTTCCCCATTATGAGCCTAGAATTCTTATTAGATTATTTACACCACTCACCTGTACCATACCTGCCTGCTCCCCTGCATGTTCACCCTGACCTTGACTGTGAAAAAATCCTGAGTAAAAAGCATGCTGGGAATCAGCTCAAGAGAAGAGCTCCTTTAGCTCTTGCAGGAATCCGTCCTGCAAAGTCTTGCAGGAATCTGTCCAGCAGAGCCTGCCACGGTGCAATGAAATTATTCTGAACACAGTGGTTGAGAGAAGTCAGGGGAGAACAGCTAAAGGATTCCAGGCTAATAATGGGGAAACAGGATCACAGAAACATTTAGTGATATACTTAGGTGATAAGGTGGGAGATAAGGGAGATAAGATAAGCAGGAACTGATAATGGTGAATTCTCTGTGTGGTCAGAGAAAGAGGCCTCCAAACTATTTCTTAGAGGTAAAGATCAGAGGGTTCCCACAAGTGGGCATCACCATCCCAGAATCCTCAGGATTGGAGAATGAACTATGGACTAGAGTAGACTTACTGGTATTCTACTGTAGACTTATTGTGACTTTAGCAATGGAAGAACGTATGTCTTTGATGTGGAAGCAGTGGTCACTGGAGGTTATGAGATCAGGGAGAGGGAAAATAGTTGTGATACCATGGCATTTTCGGGACTTGGGAATTGTCCTGAATGACATTGCAATGGCAGATACAGGCCATTATGTATCTTGCCATAACCTACAGAATTGTGTGGGACAGAGTGTAAACTATAATCCATGCTTAGTGGTAATGCTCCAAAATGTGTTCATCAATTGCAATAAGTGTGTCACACTAATGAAGGATGTTGTAAATGGGGGCAAATGTGAGTGATGTGGGGAACAGGGTATATGGGAATCTTCTATATTTTTATGTAACATTTATGTAATGTAAATATCTTTTAAAAAATTAAAATTTAAAAAAAAGAGCTCTTCATGGCAACCTGAATTCACAAGTATCACATTTTAATGCATTCTCTGTTGACTAGAATCCCAAGCTGCCTGCATTCTACACTGACTCTGAGTAGGGAAAATTTAAATTAAAGTAAGTCTCCTGACAAACTAAGGTAAATATGGCCCTAGTCACTGAAAAAGAAGGAAAAGGAGGAGAAGGAAGAAAAAGGAGTGAGAGAAGAGGAGGAAGAGGAAGAGAAGGTAGGGTAGGAGGAGGAGAAAGAAAACACAGTGTTAGCATTCAACTGTTATTCAGGAGAAAAAAATGTCCTCAGAATATTCTGAGCATACTGAAATCCTCAATCTAAATGGGTGAGGGAATAATGCCCACACAGAGGAAGGGGCTTCCCCACACTTAAATTATACAAATGTAACCCCCACAAACAGCTTATACCACATTATCCAACCAATATTTATTGAGTACCTACTATGTCCAGGCACCAACGTGGTAGAGAAGATACAGAAGGAAATGAGATTAACCAAGCTTCTATTTTCATGGAGCTTACTACCTAGCAGGGCGAAATCAGTCGATCAAACAATATATATTAAAAAACACACACACAAGAAAATAGGAGAGAATGATAATTGCTAGGAGGAAAATAAGGGTGATTTTTAAAATATAATTTTGTAACTAGATTGGGTGCTCAGGGAAAGTCTAACTGAGGAGGGAGATAGTTATGCTAAGAAGACAAGGAGAGGCCAACCATTTGAAGAACAAGAGTAGTTGGTATAAAGACCTTGAGACATAAAAGAATTTGTTTGTAGGAAGAATGGAAAGAATATCAATGGGCTTCCCTGTTGGGGGGGGGTGGTTAGGGAGTAGTATAAAAGAGAAGTGAGGAGGGGACTTTAGAGGGTTTTAAGCAGGGGAGAAATCCTAATTAAAGGTGTCTGATCTGTGGAGTAATTAGCCTAGCCAGCCAGTTTCTGGAGTACTGGGACCTTGGGAGACCCAGGTGAATAACAGAAACAACAGCCCTTGATGGTTCACACAATCTCTGGACCAGCTACCTTATATATGTTTTTGCTAAACCTTCAAAGAGCCAACAAGCTAGGCATTACCTCATTTTTTCAGCTTGGCAACTGAAGTTTAGAGAGGTTTGGTGTTTTCACCAAGGCGTCAGAGCAAGAAAGTGGCAAAATCAGAATCTTTTGTGATTTTACTGGTTCTGATTCTTGTTGACAATAGGGTAAGGCACTAGAGGGGTTTAAGAGCCATTTCCTGCCTCACTTAGTTTCTCTTCTTTCTCTCATCTGGTCTCAGGAATGAGCTCAAATTCCAGGCTCTTCTCTGCTTCCTTCTATGACTCAACTCTGTGCAGTTTGGATTGTAAGAATTGTACAGTTTGGATTATAACTCACTGTGTGCCCCTAATCCAGCTGTCTGCCACTCCAAACTACTGTTAGAGGATATATCCTATTCCCGGTAAATCATCCTCAGAGGGCCCACTATTTATGAGTTTACTGTTTGAAATATGCTACATAAGTCTAAGTTCACACCTTTTAAAAAGGAGTAGGAACTTTGAATATAAATGTATTTTATTGTAATATAATTCTTTAACATTTAATATTTCTTATATAAATATGGTCAAAATAAATATTTACCAGAACATTTGACTAATCAGAACATCCCAGTTCCCCAGTTTACTGGAAAACCTATTGTTTGTATAAAGTAACCTGCCCATAAGTTCACTTATCCAGGTCACTACTGCTTTCCAACTTGAAAAGAGAATGTAGCTTGGTAGATACCACAGTGCACAATAAAGGCAAGACTTAAAGTTTAGAGCATCAGGTTTACAAAAACATTGCAAAGTAGCTGTCAAATTGCATGAGTTTCTGTAAAGAGCAAGGCAAGTTTATTAAAGAAAACTCCTACTTAGGAAAAGACTTTATAAGGGAAAAAAAATTGCTCTACTTTCCTTGTGATTAAGGAAAAACTCATTTTATATAAAGAACATTCCAGAGAGTTTTATTTAAGCACACACATTTAACTGAGAGCGTCTGAAGTACTTCAGCACCTCTTGGTATGTCATCATTCTGAACTCATTTAGAATTCAGTGAAACATCACAGAGCATAATATATTCATTTGGTAACCATTTGGATGACACATTTATTTCTATAGGTGTTCAATTGTAATTTGACATCACTGGGCACTCAGGAAAAGCGTTAGCCTTAATTTCTATAGTTGCCCCACTGTTAGAATTCATCCTCTGCATCTAAATCAGCATATTTGCATGTAAAATTTATTCTTGATCTTAGCTTTATATTTTAAAGAATCTTCCTTTTCCTGCTTATCACGTTTAAATGCAAATTGTTTGATACACTGCTAGACTGTTACAGTTGTAAGGATATCTTATAGCACAAGAAATTTAATAGGTAAATTAGAACTGCAAAAGTTAGCTGAACTTGTGCTCTTTTCTTATAAAAAAAATAAAACTCCACTGTTCCTAAATAATATATACATATTCATGCCACTTTTGCTCCTCATTAACCTTAACCAGGACATGTTAAAATAAAAGTATCCTGTAAGAAATTATTCTTAAATTTTTCGAGTTTTGATGAATGCCATCTTGTATTTAGAGTGTGGCTTCTTTGTATTATAGTGAAAAGAGCTAAGCAGTAATATAAAGGGTCAGAAAATGGTTCTGGAAGTGGGTAGAAGATCTCTGCTCTCTGATTCTTAGGGGTTTTACTGCTAACAGCAGAAATGAAAAGTGGGAGTGAGGGAAGATTGTGGCTGAAAATGTTCCATTCCTATAGAAATAGATTAGATAGAGATAGAGATAAATGTACATATTAATCAAAATCACAACAATTACAGTCAGTTGAGCTAAAGTGAAGAGAATCATGGTAAAATATAAATATGGGGATAAAATTTTCCATTATTCATTAAGAAGTAATATTAAACAAAATCACAATTACAATGAATTAAGCTAAACTCAATTGGACAATGTTAAAACATAAATAGGAAGCGGGAGTGGCTCAGTCGATAGAGGCCCCGTTTACCATATGGGAGGCCCCGGGTTCGCTTCCCGGGGCCTCCTTGTGAGGGCAGGCCGGCCTGCGCAGCGCGAGGGGCTGATGCAG